>JAODUP010000440.1:285000-334547 GCA_025642065.1 Paralvinella palmiformis | reverse complement strand
GGGGTGCCTCCAAAGACGCAAATAGTACATGGATTATACAGCTCTAGATCAACTTTTCTTGAATGCAGGGACCGGAAATATGGTCTCCACGCATAGAAAACGGAACTTTCTCAACCGCAGAATAATATGCCTTGTGATATTTGCTGGAGGGTAAAATACCTCATAAACATACAAATCCAATAAATACTATGACCTACTCGTCACTATTATAACAATTTACATCGGCGCCTTAGCAGACCGTTATGGCGGAATTGCCGTTCTATATATTAACATTTTCAAATCAGACCTAATGTCTGCTATACTAACTATAATTATAATATAGGGTTTTATTAATGACAAGGAGACTAAAGTTAGCCTTGAATGTCATAGTACAGACTGGACATAACTGGACCTAGGAAAGATAATTCTATTCCCACAAATAACTAAGGTGAATTATATATACAATTAAACTTGTTATATAAAACACACCAACCACACGAGCTGTGTCCAATGCCACCGCTCGAGATGCGATGCAGTGTTTCTATTCCTGAGTCAGATCTCTTTAAATAATTTGTCCTTATGCTGTATCTTATTAGTTGATATCACGATAATGTATTTATTAAATTGCATTTAATATGGATAAAAGATGTCACACATATATATATATATATATATATATATATATATATTTTATATGTGTGTGTGTGTGTGTGTGTGTGTGTGTGTGTGTGTGTGTGTGTGTGTGTGTGTGTGTGTGTGTGTGTGTGTGTGTGTGTGTGTTTTATAAAGATAGTTAAGGCGCTGGCACAGGTGTTATACTTTCATTCAAGCAACAATTAACTCCAAACTGATTTTTTTTAAATATTTAATTGTAAGTATAATTAATTACCGGTAAAATTAGAGAAAAATGAAAAGAAAAAAGAAAATTTCTAAAATAATCCAAAAGAGGATAATCTAAATATAAAAAAAGAAGAAACTATGATTAAAACAAAACCAGGCGTTGTGTGTGTGTGTGTGTGTGTGTGTGTGTGTGTGTGTGTGTGTGTGTGTGTGTGTGTGTGTGTGTGTGTGTGTGTGTGTGTGTGTCCCACGTATATATGTCCTACGTATATGTGTGTGCGCGGCAAGTCTTTTAATGAAGGAGCTTCGCTAGTATTCATAAAATTAGTGATAATGATGATGTTGCTGATGCTAATAATAATAATAATAATAATAATAATATTTTTTGTGTGTTTTATAAAGATAGTTAAGGCGCTGGCACAGGTGTTATACTTTCATTCAAACAACAATTAACTCCAAACTGATTTTTTAAAAATATTTAATTGTAAGTATAATTAATTACCGGTAAAATTAGAGAAAAATGAAAGAAATAAAATATTAATACACATTATGAATAATGTATGAATAACATAAGCATAAATCAGAATAAATTCAGATTAATACTAATAGCAGCGATACAACACGACTCAACCCAATAGCAACGACCAGTTTCGACCTATTCAAGTCTTCATCGGGTGTGCGTGTGTGTGTGTGCGTGTGTGTGCGCGTGTGCGTGTGTGTGTGTGCCCATATAAATACACATATAGACCTAAACACACATAAACACACGATCAAGCAAACATACGCACTTGTTCGCGAGCTTGCACACACACAGACACAAACACACACACACACACACACAGATGAGAGAGAGAGAGAGAGAGAGAAAAAAGAGAGAGAGAGAGAGTATGAGAGAGAGAGAGAGAGAGAGAGAGAGAGAGAGAGAGTAGGGAAGAGCTTTAAACCACGTGTTGTCACCGACTGATGGAGCCAATACCTGCATGGAGAGGTCATTAACCAGTTATGAACAATTACCGGTAACTTTATTTTCCCATTGAGAACGAGATAATGATCTCCTTTCCATTGTCCAGTCGTCATTACTGTCATCTACAAGATGAATTATGGAGACGTAAATATCTGTAATTGTCCTATTCTCTGTTGAATAATATCGACGTCGTTCTCCATTGTTTTAGCATCTTCTACATCCGACTTGAGACTATTATGCGTTTGATTCCCTCTCGTCGTGGAATACTTGAAGTCGGTTTGTTAATTTCTCTGTCTCTTCTGCCTGGATATCGCTAACCCAAGTGTGCATAATCATCACTCATTCTTCGCACGAGACTGATCTGTTCCCTGCTTCTTAGAGCACAAATATCACGGCCAATAAATTGCCGAGAAGTTCAGGATACATTTTCGCCATCGATGCGTTGCCCAAACTTTAGCTCCGTGAATAGATACAGCCAGCCTACTATCCCAATTGGAAATTTTCGTAGAATATTAGTAAGGAAGAAAAATGTAGCTAACATATCACAGAAATGTTGCAATTTAATGGCTCCTTTGTTTCCATTTAGACCCCAAAACGCGAAAGATAAGATAAATATCGGCATATCAGAATGTTCTAGTCATCTTTGACGAGGGTGGCCGAATTAGTTGTTTTGCAAATAAATGATTCTTAATTTGGAAAATTCCACTATTGGAAACAATTCTACCGATATTTAGATTTATGGTAAACTAAAACCTTCAAAAGCGTAATCTATGGACCAAACTGATTAACGAAATGCTAATTAAGCCTCGAGATAAAATTCGAGTGCTTAACAGTGCCACAAGGTTCTCATGCGATAAGTAGACTTCGGTTATTTAAAAGAAAGCCTTAAACGATATAATGGGAACACATCGAATACAAGCATATTATATTGTAGCATTTAGCTTTCGTAGTTAAATAACTAGTCTTATTATCCCCGAAAACACATATTAGAATCATCGTTTCAAAACTATTTCTTGCAGACCTCTATTTCGTTCGCCTATTATCAGCTCCGATAAGATTTAGATAAGGGTATGCTGAGAATTCATCACGAATAAATAAATTGGGATTTACACACACACACACACACTCTCTCTTGTTTTTCCTAATATGTTTTACCATGAGTAGATACTACGAGTACCTACTTGGAATACATACTCCGAGTAGTTTATATTCCAGGTAGGATTGCTATGGAAGAAATATTTCTGAATTAAAACATTAAATGGTAAATTAATTTGTGGATTTAATTTAATTTGGCCTGTTCTAACCATTGAACAGGGGTATATTCCTAAATAGCAATATATCTATATAGATTACAGGCATGCTGTATGTTGAATAGTGTGATATTATATATATATATATATTTATATATATATATATATATATATATATATATATATATATATATATATATATAAGGAACCAAAGCTCTGGATCATTATGGTTCCAGTATATTGGTAACACCAGATGTAAGTGTTAACATTGTAAAAATGGTATATTAATTTTTGGATTAAATGTTTTTGTAGGAAACTTCAAATTCAAAACTTCTCAATTCCAATTCAAAATTTCTCAATTCCAATTCCGGAATTGGAATTGATTCTTTTAAAAAATGAATTGGAATTGATAAATTTTGAATTGGAATCGGAATTGACCATCAATTCCAATTCCGAATTGAACTGGTCCCATGTCTGGTACTGTGAGTGAGTATTTCTTCGATACGGGTGAAGAGATTTTGGATGTGAAAGGATAGCTATAGCTGGGTGCATGTACATAGGCTTACCTAATTTGTTGTTCATGTAGGTGTTTTAAGAATGATAGCTATAGCTGGTTGTAAAGTGATATAATTGAATCACTGTATTGAAGAGTGATATAATCTTAAGATATGTTTAGATTTATCTATAAACCACTGGATATTAATTTTTTTGTGTCGTTAATGTGGCTTTATTACTTAATGTGTCATCTATCCTAGAAATTGTTTTCAGGACATTATTTTACATAATAACCATTCTATTAGATGCTTAAGATCAGCAATAAATCATCGATATTGATTGTAAATGGTAGAGGACTAAGTAATGAATCCTGTCGAATACTACATGTGATCTATTAAAGCAGTGATTTTGTGCACGACAAATTCTTTCAGATCAGGTAATTAACTCCTGAATCACTCCCCGACATAATGTCTCAATTTACTCAACTATGTGGTGTGGCTAAAGTTGTTGGAGGTCTTGGAGAGGTTCAAGAAGACCCGATTTGTAGTTAATTGTTATTTTTAAATATTAGAGTTTTAAAGAAATTCTGTTATAGGGGCTACTATAAAATATATTGACCGAACATCATATTGAATGTCATAAAAAGGCCTTTTCGTGTGTTCTCGAAGTGATAATGCCTTTTGTGCACAATACTTTCTACAATATGAGATATACTGAGTTATAGGAAAATCAACTTGAAATTGGTACATTCCACTGAATATGTTCTTTGATATAAAGGTATAACTTTATCTATTTTCATAATTTTAGTGAAATACAGTTTTCTAGATGTAAATATTTGCCAATGGGATATGATAATGTTATCAATTATTTCTAAATCAGTTGGTTTGAAAGTTCTGCAGTTAAATATTCTTCAAAAGATTCAATTATTTGAGTTAATGTTTGCCGTATTTACTTAATATCTATCTTGGACAAATCAAGTCTGTATAAATATGAAGCATGGTGCCGTCTAAAACCAAAACAAACTAGCCGCGCTTTGCATTGTGGGATTTATAGGGGGTCCACTGAGCGATAATACCGTGATAATCCCGCCATTTTAACCTTAAGCGTCCATGTTCCGGATCTGTTATAATCATGCCAAAAACTCACTTCTGTAGCATCGTCAGCAAAGAACTTAGGGGTATATTTTGATACACACTTGACCATGGAGAGGCAAGTAAATGCAATAACCAAAGCCTGTTACTACCAAATTCGTAACATTTATCATATCAGGCAATATATCACATTGGATGCTTGCAAAACATTGGCACACACCCTGATAACATCTCGGCTAGATTACGGCAACGCTTTCTCAACCACACTGATGACTCGGCTACAGAAAGTACACAATTCTTCTGCCAGACTAGTCACTCGCACTCATAAAAGAGAACATATAACACCAGTCTTGAACACCCTGGATTGGCTTCCAGTTATATACAGGTAGCAGTATAAAATTTTGGTGTACACTTTTAAGGCACTTCAAGGGACTGCCCCTCAGCACTTAGAGGAACTTGGCGTTCCGTATCAGCCGACAAGGTTTATACGGTCTGAGTCTAGAAGATTCTTAGCGGTACCAACAACACGTGGAGTGATATTCGGTAATAGATGCTTCAGAAGGGCTGCTGCAACCTTATGGAATAATCTTCCAGTAATCATCTGATAGTGCAAGACCTTTGATAACTTCAAAAAGGAGATAAAAACTAATCTTTTTGTTTCCGTTTTTCCTAGCTGAATATATTATGTGTTTGGCTGGAAAGAATTATTTAGTTTTAAAGATGTAACTCTGTTACATCCATATGAATTATTTATATTGTCAACCTTCTTACAGGTTATATGGGACGCTATATAAATTTCGTATATTATTATATTATTAATAGATGACATGAAGGCCACTAAAATTAAATCCTGATAAAACAAATATTATATTTTTGCTTTCACTACATTATATCAAATTGGTGTATCTTTAATTAACCCTTAGGGGTCAGTCAGTTATTTCTGCTACATGTATTAATATGTATGAACACTTATCTGCCTATTACCATCTTAAGAATATTCACTTTCAAAAAGGAAACTTTCTTACATCTCATACAGACAATTGTAACTCTCACTTATATGACATATTTATTTGACATCAATCGCCTTCAGAAAAATCAGAATAGTGCAGCTCGAAAGGTGAAAAATATTATTCTCAGGTAGCATTGACTACGTAATAGAGATCGAATCTGTTTTAACATTTTGCTAACAATCTTTAACTCTTCCATTGCAATGACACCTGAATACATGTGTGAACCCCTGTGTCCATGACAAATTCCGCCCAAAAACTCAGCCGATTATCTCATGTTTTTATTAGTCAGATAATAGTTGCAGATACCATATCAATGTCTGTTCAGCATAACAACCCAAACTGTGTGAAATATGTTCCCGTTAATATTACAAGTAGAACATCTCTTGAAACGTTTTAATCTGTTCTCAAAACGCACATGTTCAAGGTTGCTTTAATACTAAATAATATTGATGAGTTAACTTTCTTATTGGATGTTTACATACTTGTTATTGGGGGATTTGTAACAGGCTGTTGATCATAAGCAACTGCATGCTGTTTGGTCTTTATTAGGTCGTAAGAAAGGGGGAACTTCTTTGGCTTTAATATCAAAAGTTTAATTAAACAGTTTAATGCCTGTATGTTATTTAAGAGTATTACGAAAAGCTAGTTTGTATTTATGCCCTGTGTTACTCTTCTGTGTAGCTAGAGTGATGTTTATTATGTAATAAGGCACCAAGTTTAGGTAAAGGTTTAATCTTTATTAATACCCAATTAGCTTTCACATATGCTAAAAATAAGCTGCCTATTAATTAAGGGTAAATGGACGATGAAAGGTATTATTTCCTTTTCAAAATATTTTCATTTACTCATTTTCATTATTTTGGGTACATTCTATGCATCATTTAATTGATTTATCAAAGTTTAATAATTCCGAAGATACTCTTATTTTTGGTCAGAAAATCCAACGAGAATCCGAGAATTTAAATTTCATCACGATGTAGCATTCTTATAAAAGAATAACATATATTTCTGGAGCATTTGCTAAGTATATCAAGCGTATAGAGCTAAATAAAGACAAACCATATATAAAGCTATAACAGATAGCACTTTTCTAGTGTAACAGCAACGACTTAAAATAAATTATGTAATTTTAGTTTTTATGGAGACGCTCAGCCAGAACTGCAGTAAACATCCTAAGAATTACAGCCTTGGAAATCCTTCAATTTGAGTTGGCTTCACATGTAGAGCTTATTTGGTGATATCGTGACCTGTGTCATCATGTGAAGGATACATTTCATAGGCGATTTATGGAATCTCCCTTGTGTCCACAAATCAGTGGTCTATGACACGGGACGAACTATCAATGTCTCATCAGTCCAACTAGTTCAGGCTAACGACGCCCTGATATGCAACCTATTGCCACCTCTGGCGTTACCTAGTTACGATAAATTCGACCTTTATAGTTCATGTGCTGATGCTTACTGTAGAGAAAATGTTCATCAAATCACAAGAGGTGAGGTGGCATAAAGACGCTTGGGCCATATGAGCACGCATTTCTGCTTCATTTCTACGTACGGGTATATGATAAAGGATGCTCTTTAAAATATTGAAAGTGGCATTAAGTTAGAAATATGAGACACACAGACAGGAGACATTGCTATTATTACCAAATATATATGAAACTGAATGCATCTCCTCGCTTGAAATAGTTAATAAAAGATATTAATTACACACTTAGATAAGAAAAAAACGAATGACAAACCTATTGGTTCATTGATTGATGCTATGGCAAGATTAAATCGTGGATATATATATATATATATATTCTACCTACCATTGGCATCACTGAAGTCATTAATTACTTATTATTGAGTTAACAGCCAAATAGTATTCAACTAGTCAACATGCTAGTTTGTCTATTTGATAGATACTGTCATTAAAAATAATTTTATAGGTCTTATATGTTACACGATTAATTAGTGTATTGAATTTTATTGTAATTTGTCTCCTTTTGGGGGGTAGTGATTCATCAATCTATTTGTAAATAGGTTTAAGACGTTTCAAATACATTGGCGGTCAAATGTATCAATTCCATCAAAGGGGCAGCCCTGTGAAGCATCTCTTTGCGTAGACGATATAATACGCGAAATTTTTATTTCGAGAGAGATGAAACAACATAAACAGTGACACGAGTGCATATTTCAATCCTTCATTGGCGCTAGTTTTTGTCACTTTCAGTTGTAATCACCACAATCTTATATTTATGGAGCAAACATTACAGTGACTCGGAATTAAAATATCTATAATCTACGTTCTGTATTATATTAATAACTTAATATTCAGTTGGACACTTTATCGTTTATATGTTATAATAAGGAGGTGAACATTTGATAGAATGTTCAGTACAGAGCTACATGTTTTAGTGGCTTTGTTGAAAGGGGAATCGAAGCCAAGGCGTTTCTTTGTTTTCGAATAAATGACTTACTAGTTGATGCGGGAAGATTCCTATCTCGTAAGTCGCCTAATATTTATTTAGTATAAATGTTCAAAATATCCTAAAGGATGGTCATAAGTATCAATAATGTAAGATGCCTAGTTTCATCTTCAGTCATTGTTTTGATCAATTTTGGTGGAATATTATAGAAAGATTATATATTGATGTCCTTTGACTTGAAATTTATATGGTATTATCATTATTAATGTTGTGGTCATTACCTCGATACTGAATTCGACTTTCAGATGTTAAAACCGAATATTTTGTTCCATTTGGAGAGTCGTGTCTTTGTTGTTCTGAACCGCCAATACAGTTTCAACTGATCACCGATTCTTATTCCAAATTTTTATTTATTGATACTGCTATCGCATTACTTCTGTTGTATTCTGTGCCAAAAGGAATTTCTCTTTTGTGATAATTCTGCATATCCATATTAATAATTTAAGTTTGTGTGTACGTGTGACACGTGTTTCTTATCCCAGCGCTCTCATACGTATCCATTCAAATAACCCTATACCAGCTTCAGTTGTGGGACAAGAAGCCGTTACGATATCAGTCTATATCAGTCTGTATCATGCTGATATCCACTTAATACAACGCGATCAAGAATATGTTTTTATTTTAGGTATGACTTGTGTGTAAGAACTAGCGTGTTTAAGACGGGTCTAAATATATACATGATATATTCATAGTAGCAAAACAAACATATTCACTTTACTGGAAATATACTTCAAATGTTTAAATACTATTTAGTTTAATTGGTAATCGTATAATTACTTTGCTTAGGAGTTAACACTTAAAAATGAGTTAATATATAATTTTTTATTATATTTAAGATGTTTTTTATAATATATATATATATATATATATATATATATATATATATATATATATATATATATATATATATATATATATATATATATATATATATATATATAATATTTTTATTCATATCGGTCATAATTGCCCACATCTGTGTTAAATTAGTGCCTTCATATGCTGGATTGGCCTCAAAAACGTCTATTATATTACCAAGTGCACTCTGGGCTATCTTGGAAGTGACGACGCAGTAAACAGAGGTGTCGTCATCACTTTTTGCGTTGTTAGCTTCAGGTGGTCACTGCCCTTACCCTAACCATTTTCAGAGTCTGTTCATCTGATTACGCCTCTCTTGTTTCAAGAGCCCGGTTAATGAAGTCGTAATCCTCAGCTGTCAGAGTTAGCTGTGAAACTCTGGCCATTAAACATGGAAATTCTTCCGAAGAGAGATCTTTCGGATCATGAATGTCGGTGTTCTGATTATTAGAAGGAAATAGCTTCACGTGTCCACAGCAGCTTCTAATGGTTTGTCGTTTTTAGGTCACCCGATGCTTGTGACAAAAGAGTTTCAATTTCAGTGAATGATATCAGGACAGAGAATAGATACATCAAAGCAAATTGATTAGTGTATCTGTTTGTCAAAACAACTTTCGATTGGCTGTTTACAATTTCACTGGCATACAATTAAATTATAGAAACACTGAAGCAGATTGGTTATTAGTGTGGTTATTACTGTCGATTCTCAAAATAAACAGGTATATATATATATATATATATATATATATATATACATTGAAAAGTCATGTTTAGCTATGAGAAATATGATTACTGGATATCGAAATAAGCAGGTGTATTTATTGAACATTTATGTTTTGTTATGCTAAAACTGTGTCGGAGTGGGAAGTTCATTCTTCCGGATAAAACATACATTTGTATTAAAGTATGATCCGTTGCATAGAAACAAATCTTAGTTGAATCCCCAGATAATACGAACAAGTATTTCCATATTATAAAGCCTTTTACGTATTTGTAATATGTTTTATGTATTTTGGTAAATATATCAAGGTATCCCGTATATGCTTCTCTTGGCTTTCTCCCGGAATGTCACTTTTAATATTGTAAAGGACGTCCTGCCTCGTATACCAGAACATAGAAAAGAGGTCGGAATGCATGTTCTTCTGGCTCAACGATCTTTATTCCACATCCACCTCTTGTTATGTGATGAAAATTTACTCGAGAGTAGCCATCAGCGCAATTCGTCAATGTACATTTTATCGTCACCGTGTGACGCCAGGGGTAGCAGTTACTTACACATCGGCACGTCGTCAACCCGAACGAGTTGGACTAATGTGACGCCGATAGTCCATTCTCCTTCATATACCTCTGATTTGTGGACGCAAGGGATACTCCATAAATTGTGTATTAAATACGTCCTTCCCGTAGTGACACAGGTCACAGTATTAATGTCAGTCATGTGGGTGGCTAGCGTGATGTGACTCGCATGCCATAAGACCAGCACAATTGATCTCCAAGTCAGCTCAACGTGCGTAACCAACTCCAATTGTAGGTCTCTAATTCATGGCATCGGACTGTAGTTGAGGGTTTATATCGTTGCTGGTTGCACCAAGAGATGTTCTATTTGTTGAGTGTTTCTGGATGACTTATCGTTATTTAGGTGTTTGAATGTGGTATATCTAACAAACGCTTTCAAAGATATTTATTACTACTATTTTATCTATATGTCTCTCTCTCTCTCTCTCTCTCTCATATATATATATATATATATATATATATATATATATATATATATTTTATTTATTTATTTATTTATTTATTATTTATTGTCTCTACCTTTCTCAATTTACCTATCTAGCTATCTATTTATCCTTTCTCTCTCTCTCTCTCTCTCTCTCTCTCTCTCTCTCTCTCTCTCTCTCTCTCTCTCTCTCTCTCTCTCTCTCTCTCTCTCTCTCTCTCTCTGTATGTGTTTGTGTGAGTTTGTGTGTGTGTGTGTATGTATGTGTATGTATGTGTGTGTGTGTGTGTGTGTGTGTGTGTGTGTGTGTGTGTGTGTGTGTGTGTGTGTGTGTGTGTGTGTGTGTGTGTGAGCGTGTGTGAGCGTAAGTGTGAGCGCGCGCGCGCGTGTGTGTCAGAAGTCTGGTAACACACCCTCATAACATAAGCCATCAAATACCGTTTTTCTACCTGCACTGGTTTGTATTTGTATATTTCTGGTCAATAAAATATTTTCTCTTACACATTCAAAGTACCGAGTAGAACAAAAACGACTGTATCAAAGCGATATAATCCCAAGATATATACCAGTAAGGTTGTTGTGATGTGAATCTTGGTTTTTGTTATGGTTCCAAAATGTGCTACAACAATATGCCGAACGAAATGTTTCCGAGCATCAGCTACCACGCTGTAAAATGGGTTGCTAAATTGTATTACACTTTCACCAAGTAAAGAAATATCGTGTAAGGTTCTTAACGCTCACTTATTTAAATTAACCTACTTATTATATTTATAAACCAGTATGGTTATGCATACAAATCTTTGGTCCCATTTTGTCCATAATATGTTGCTGGGGATCATGTGCACAGAGCCAGAATGTTTCCAGAAAACATGAAGTCGTATCTAAATAACATCATCGGATCTGATATAGCCAAAAAAAGACAGTTACAGTTATTTTCTTCAAAATTGTCCTTCTAAATATCAATAACGTTAAAGGTATTCGTAACATCCGTTATCCGATCTGTATAACAAACTCTATTTTACAGCATGTCATTTACGTTCTAAGAAAACGTCAAGCACAGTCGATGCAGTGCTTGCCTAATGGCCTTATCACTCTCTATCCTCTCATATATATATATATATATATATATATATATATATATATATATATATATATATATATATATATATATATCGGCACTATTCAAATCGGTGGTGCATGGGCCGATGCTAGTACGCGACCTATCAATTGCCATTAATCAGCCATTTTCACAAACAAAATAAGCAACAACATAATTTAAAAACGCAATAACAGTCTTCTAAGTCTAACAAGTATCAGTTCATATAGTCACTGATGTTACGTAATAATATTCCACAAATTCAAAATATCCTGAGCTTAGTAAACATGCAATTGTGATTAAATATCAAACAATCAATTAATAAAAGATTCAGTCATTTAACTGAATCATTTGCCTTTAATTTTTTGTTGTTTGTGTTTTTGTGAAAACATCGTTTATTGTTTCTTCCTGTGAATCTTTTAAAAGTTTAAAAAATATGAAAAAATACGTATATCAGTGATAAAAATGGTCAACATATGATGTTTCTAAGTGTATAATAAAGATGTGTGGTTGTTTAGTCTGTAGCCTCGTATTCGTCTAAATCACTGTTGTAAGTCAATGTTCTGGACACGCATTATATTTTGCATTTAACAAGCAAACGGAAACGGTTCTCCAAGATAAATACATGTATAAATTTATTCTTGACAACCAATCACCAGGAGAGCTGTAAAATATCAATTGTTTTGTGCTCCAATTAACCGTGGAATACTGATTGGTTCATTGAGAAAAGTGATAAATATTTGGTTCACTCGAAGCAATCAGCGAAGATTAATCAGGATTTGGTAGTACATCGACTCTATGTCCAGGATATAGGCAGGCGCTCCTAAAGCGCTGCTAACCTTCCCGTTGTGGGTCCGAATGCGGCTCATACTTGTTCTTCGGATATTTGTTTTCTTAGGGAGTCGTCACTCGACCATATGACCCTATTATGACCTCGGCCGAGGCTACATTACTCAACTCAACAATAGACCCATTGCATGATGACGTCAAAAACCAAAACAAACCAGGCGCGCTTTGCATTGTGGGATTTATAGGGGGGTCCGCTGAGCGATAATACCGTGATAATCCCGCCATTTTAACCTTAAACGTCAATATTCCCGATCTGTTATAATCATGCCAAAAACTAACTCCTACGTACCGTATTGTCATGCCACTAGCAAGCAATATAAACATTTAAGTTGGCATGTGTTGGCCGCCGGATGAAATGCTGAAAAGGCGTTGGGTAGTTTTAATTCGAAATGACAATCTGCGAGTCAAATTTTTATAATTAGTGTCAGTGTAAGGATTGACTGCAACAGTAAAAGGCGCAAATAAAGTGCAATTTACCATATTATTATATACATAAATAATAAATTAAATTTACCAATATACTGGACTCTATTCTTCTTCTTTTCGCTAAATATAATTTTAGTGTGATTTTAGTGTGACTATTGTACTATGGTTTACAATGTTGAATACCACACTTTACTATCATTTTATAAAGTAGCAATGGCGGACGATTAGCATATAGTTATAATCTGATTTTCAGTTTTGGAATACAATTTTTCAACAGTGCCGGCTTTTTCGGTGTCGAAGCAGAGTTAAACGGTACACAGAAGTTAGTTTTTGGCATGATTATAACAGATCCGGAACATTGACGTTTAATGTTAAAATGGCGGGATTATCACGGTATTATCGCTCAGCGGACCCCCTATAAATGCCACAATGCAAAGCGCAGCCAGTTTGTTTTGGTTTTTGACGTCATCATGCTTCAGGCTTAAGATAAAAAGTCAGTAGAAAGCTAGAATTACAATCAGATCTGGAATTGTAGTATATGGTCTGTAGAAAAAATCCTTTATTAGATTAACTAAATGCAGATTAGGTTTTTAATTTAAGCTTTTAAGTCAGAGATATAATATCTGTATAATGCCGAGCTAAAACATACTGACAACATTTACACGCCTAAAATTAGCGTATAATATTTATTTTTTAAACTTAAGTAGGTAGATTCGTGTCAGCGGCGTGTTTGTTACAAATGTGTAAAGAGACCCCCTCTTTAACCCTACAGAGCGAAATTCAATCAGCAATAACTTAATGATATGTGTTGTTGAATATATTAGCTTAACACCTGAAATTTAAATGTTTACACTGATTGTTATTATTACTATATATGGTTTTTTTTCTTTTCTTATTATGTAGGTTTTAATATGGGCACTGTTATATCATACAAATTAATGCAGGTGAATGTCTCTCTCTCTCTCTCTCTCTCTCTCTCTCTCTCTCTCTCTCTCTCTCTCTCTCTCCTCTCTCCTCTCTCTCTCTCCCCTCTCTCCTCTCTCTCTCTCTCTCTCTCTCTCTCTCTCTCTCTCTCTCTCTCTCTCTCTCTCTCTCTCTCTCCCTCCCTCTCTCTCTCTCTCTCTCTCCCCTCTCTCTCTCTCTCTCTCCCCCTCTCTCTCTCTCTCTCCTCCCTCTCTCTCTCTCTCCCTCTCTCTCCTCTCTCTCTCCCTCTCTCTCCTCTCTCTCCCCCTCTCTCCCCTCTCTCTCTCTATATATATATATATATATATATATATATATATATATATATATATATATATACAGACTTGAAAATAAATATGGAATATAATGTTATTGTTTGTTATTTATTACTTAGAAAGTATCAGGATATGTGAATTTTATATATTTATCGATATAATTACCCTATGAGGAATATATTTATGCATTTGAAAGACTATGGGTATTCTGGGTCATGGTGAATATTTGGTGGTCATACCAAATATTGAACTGTGATTTGTGTGCCTGATTGAACACTCTAAATAATCAGGACGTTTAAAATCGATTTCCTAACAAGTTCCTGCTTTATTTAATGCATTGCTTAACGGCCCCATATGTCGTATATTTAGCATTTTGGCAATAATAATCATATTTCAATATATTCTCAGCATGATCCAGAATACCCATAGTCTTTCAAATGCATCAATATATTCCTTATGGGGTAATTATATCGATAAATACTAAGTAAGAAATAACAAACACTAAAATTATATTCCATATTTATTTTCTTGTATGTATATATATATATATATATATATATATATATATATATATATATATATATATATATATATATATATAATCTAATTTATAGTGAAGTCTGCTTAAGAAACCTGATTGTTTGCCATCAACTGTCTAAATAATAGTAATCTGTGTTGCTTCTATGAATTAGGAACCAGGACAAGATTTAGAAATTTTACACACACGCATACACGCATAGTATAAAAAAACACAAACACACACATACGCTCATATATATATGTGTGTGTAACGTTTGAAGAAGTGTGTGTGTGTGTGTGTGTGTGTGTATGTAGGTATATGTGTGGATGGATGGATGGATGGATGCTCTTTATTTCCCCTTCCGGGAGTACATAACAAATGTTATGAATAACAGTAACTATATATACAGGCATTTACACACATCTATATGATAAAATGTTCATTGCTATGGGAAGCGCTTGTCTAGCGCATGACCTCTTTTAGATATATCAGTTCATTTCCAGCTATACAACAAAATTCAATGTAATTATCGATATTATTAAATAAAGAATTTTGTTTTGATAAGATAGTATTCTTCTTCACAATCTAATGTGTCAAGAATGTTGTCCCAGGCTTTAGAGCGTGAATCAACTATTCCTTTGCACCTCATTACATAGTGTTCTACGGTATCGGTGTACTCCTGTCCACATACTGTACATATATCAGCATTGTCTAACTTCTCTGGGTAGGCCAGAAGCCTCACAGTATTCATCAAAGATTTTCGACATTCCATTTTACATTTTATGACTGAGTATAGCACACTAGGTCGTAGCGATTCATGAACACGCAGAAACCTATGGGCTCCTTTGTCTACAAGCCCTGCTTTCCATCTTCTCTGTTCTTGGGTTAGGATGGCTTGGTCCACTATTTGAGACCACAGTTTCTTGTTTTCTAAAGTGCCTCCTGTGAGATAAGATAGGACATGTCCTGTCATATCATGCTGGATTATCAGCGACCATAAACTGTATGTATAACTTTTCATGTCAACTGTTTGTGGAGCAAATATGATAAAATACAACTGGGAAAGAAAAATATATTTGATTAAATTATCCAGTGGTAGACTACACATTTTATAAATAAATTTCAATTTGCACTTGTCAATAACCCTGCTATTGTTGTCCATCCCAAGAGACCTCTCACTATTTCATCGTGTGTCCTTCTATGTAGACCTTGGATATGCTTTCCAATACGCTTCTGAATCGCTGGATAAGAACACTTAAGCAAAATAAACCGGTTTGACTACCGAATGTACTGGATGTTTTTGTGTTCATAGTATAAATGGTGTTCTTGAACACAGAGTATATCACATGAACTCATGAGTTCATCCAAATATCCCACACTTGACATTACTTTTGATACATTGGTGGGAAAAGAAACGATCAAACTAAATTTTTACTGGTTATGTAAGAGTTGGTTTATTATAATAAACGATGACGTAAATAAGATGTAGTTTAATTGGCGAAAGTTAATAACAATATTAATATACAATCAGTCACAGATTAACCAATCAGTAATCACGTATATAATAAATAATATTGATGTCACACTTCGATGTCATTCTTTGATTGATCTATTCTAATCGCTGGATAAGAACACTTAAGCAAAATAAACCGGTTTGACTACCGAATGTACTGGATGGTGTTCATGCCCATACATCACTGTTCTGTTAGGAAAACATGTCTGTTTTATTGACATCCTCGGATGTCAAATATTTGTTAGAATTCATTCAGAACCAAATAGGTAAAGGTATCACTCGAAACTCTTGCTAATTCATCATCTAAATCTGTTCGCCAAGAGAGTTCTTATAACATCTCCAGTCGGGTTAAGTCTAAACGTGAAACATAAACCCGGTCTGTAAAGATGTCTACGGGCGTTCATCGCCTTTGTTAACTTCGTTGAGGATGCGTGATGGATAGCTCAATGGAGTACATCTCCCTGGATCACACATGGTTATTTGGGATAAACTGCACTAATCTCTTCATCGATCAAACTGTGATCCGTTTATTAGCTATATGTAGAACTGTATCGATCAATTCTGGACAAACCGGCTCGCTACTTCCTTGATCTTAATAATTCATGCCATCCGTTGCCAGCAATTTCTCAGATCTGCTGTTGCTCGGATTGCGATTCGTGTTTCAGGAGAATTAGGGTCGTTTCAGATAGCATAGTATCGGATCATCCTGTTTGGCATATGCCGTTAAGGGTAATAGTACAGTACGTAATGGTTTGTGTAATATAAAGATACACTGGTGTATTTACTCAATTAGCATCATATTTGATAACCAGATGTTTCAATATTAGGGGCAGATACTGCAGGTGATAAATATACTATGTGTACCTGCGAGCGCGTGTGTGTATGTGTTGTTTTTCTGTGTGCGCGTATATATATATATATATATATATATATATACTTTGTGTGTGTGTGTGTGTGTGTGTGTGTGTGTGTGTGTGTGTGTGTGTGTGTGTGTGTCCTACGTATATGTGTCCTACGTATATGTGTGTGTCCCACGTATATGTGTCCTACGTATATGTGTGTGCGCGGCAAGTCTTTTAATGAAGGAGCTTCGCTAGTATTCATAACATTAGTGATAATGATGATGTTGCTGATGCTAATAATAATAATAATAATAATTTTTTTTAACAACAACCACAAAACAATTTGCATAATTATGACATGGTTTCATAAAAAACGTTTGTAAAGTAACTAAAATTATAAGAATGTTTCGGCTAAAAGTATTTTACAGAAACTAACATACATTACAAATGACAAGTAAAGTGCTTACTAACAACGTCCCCAGTCAGCTCGTGTGTACATCGACGAATTCCATATTCCGAGTAATTGTCCCATGAATCGCACAAATTTTACTTACTTTCAATACGAGTCACTTAAATAACGACTTAGCACAACATCGTCCAATAGTTGGTGACCAACTTCTGGTAAAAGATGGCTATTGTATGCGAACTGTGAAGAACCAGGAGCCTATTTGTGGTAGGCATATTATGAAAGCTAATATAAGATCGGTCGCACTTTCTGGTACCATGAACTGCTAATGTCTGATGTATGATAGATAATACCCATACTTGGACGTGATGTGCCTATTGAGTATGTTTGTGTATTGAAGATAAAAGGGAGGCTGTTTATGACTGGTGATGTGTGCTGTCATTGGGGTCATGATGATGACGGTGATAACGATGATGATGATGATGATGATGATGTTGGTGATAATGATCCCAGCGTCTTCACCTCGTGCTAAGACTGAGATATTTCGAACAATTCCCAGTTTAGCAGCAGGTGGCATCGGCCCGCTTATACATTAACCGACTATTTGAAAGATGATGGTGATTGGTGTTTTACGGCCACCTTTGTGCACATCGTAGGCCAAATGGGCCGAGCGACATCCGAAGGCAATGAAGCGAACTCAAAGATGAAACAACCTTCAGATATGCCCAAGACGCGGGGATGGTAGTGAGTGACCTGTGGTCCAACACACTACCGCTAGACCACGGAGGCGCCCTCGGGTCGTTGACAGAGAAAGGTCGTCCGGGTAGACAATGGTGTGTGGATGTCAAATGGAGTGAGTAAATGATCCAGAGGACGTCTAGTTAGTTCAGCCTCGGAGCTGGACACACTGGCCACTTAACATTACAAGGGGATTTAACCAGCTAAACATCCTACAAACACATGAATGAGCCGTATTCGAACCCGGCACAATTCCCTAACCAATGAGCTATCGGACCGAGAGAGTATATAACCAATTATTTGTTCCATTACGTATCTCATAATAAGGGCGAGAGATAGGCTTAGAATTCTCTCTCATTACTATCCAAAAATGCACCTGTATTGAGAGGTATAATCCGACCCAAAAACATGATAACCTAATCGTCTTCCAATTAAAGACAATATTCGATGACATGACATGGCCGCTGTCTCTTCGATAATAGCAGAACGTATAACGAGAAAACACATTTTCGTCCGAATAAAAGGTCATTAATCAACTTGACCTCTTCTTAGTTGGCAACCTTTTAATCGACAATGCGTTTCGGCCCAAATCACGGACTATCCGCTTTCAATCTACGTCCCAGTGTGAAAGAGATCGTCGTTGGTCACGTACGTGAGCGGTATCAGTCTACATTAGCTGGACTAGTGTTCCACTGATAGTCCATTCCCTGGGCTAGGTCAGTGATTTGCTGAGTGGACTAGATAAATCCCTATTTGTGGTGACGACCAATCACGGTATCAATGTACAGGTTATGGCTAGTTAATTCGGTACACCTTCCATCATTTCAAATAGTAGTAGTAGTTGTTGTTGTAGTAATAGTAGTAGTAGTAATAGTAGTAAATTTATTCGGTGATATACACAAAAATGTTACACGTTAAACATACTTATTAGATGCTGTTATGTATAAACCACCAGCCTAGGCAACGAGCAATAAGCTATATCCTCCAATGAAAATAGTACACGACAGTGAAAATATGAGGAGGCGTGGTTGCCCAAACGATTATACATTTAGCTGTCTACGCCCGCCGTCTATGTGTGTTGATGCATCTGTTAAATTAGTGTAATGTAGTATAATGTAAAATATAATAAATCTGCGTCGCGTAAAACATTATCATTAACCGTTTATAGGAAAATACTTTAGAGATCTATTGAAACTGTTTTAACTTCAACTGTGTTCTCCTTTCTGGGTGTTTGTACCATGTTTCTGGTGCTTGATAGATAAAGGTGTTTACTACAAATGCTGTTCTGCTACATTGTACATGTGGCTCAGAAAGGTGTTTTATTTTTGCCATTCAGTGGTACCATTTACAATGAATATCCTCATCAAGTGTTCTGGTAATACTTTCGAAAGTTAATAATAATAACGCTAATAATAATAATAATAATACATAATAGGTCCTCTAGGGCCCTTGATAGTATTAGTTTTCACTAACACAGAACTGTTCCAATCCATGTTGCTATTATAGGCGCAATTATAGGCGCAATATGTTA
The DNA here is from genome assembly GCA_025642065.1 of Paralvinella palmiformis. Classification (NCBI taxonomy): domain Eukaryota; kingdom Metazoa; phylum Annelida; class Polychaeta; order Terebellida; family Alvinellidae; genus Paralvinella; species Paralvinella palmiformis. Next base: position 314,708 of record JAODUP010000440.1, on the reverse strand, counting down.
CTCAAATACATAGTAATCACATCCTTTCAGGTTCTCCTTTTTGGCTGAGTGAACCAATCGCCTCGAACCTTGTAGGTTTTTAAATACGGGTTCTTTATTGGCATTATAAATCATGTTCGAGTTGGTTCTAACTGCAATATTTCTATTATACCCAGGTGGGTTGAATGACTAGAGCCCTATAACAGGAGACCATGTGTTAAGTAGGGATATATTAAGCTATAGTATATTATTAGCATATCCTTTGTATTAAGAATGTACTTGATTGTATCAGGGGCATATACTCCCCTGGTTAATTTAGACTTACAGCTATTTACATGTTCTGATGTTGCTAAGCCAAACTAAATCAAGCAGACTTACCATTATTTGGGATTTACTTTCTTTGTTTTCCCTGAATGTTTCCAACGAAAATGATAAATATAGATTTAAATAAATGGGCCTCTTTATAGATGGGTGAAGTCTGATGATTACATTATTTGAATAAAAGTAAATTCTACTTTTTAATGGAATCTCGTTTAATTCCTTATCTATCATTCCTATTGAAATAAAAACGGGTAAGTTGAATTATTTGATAAATGATAATATATATATTATGAATCGTTAGATGTAAGGTTCCTAGGCGAATCGTTGTACCACATAACGCAACACGTTATGATCGGACGACTCAAAATTTGAAGTAGTGATATGAGCCAATGATAAGCTTTCATGATGCTAATAGATACTGTTAATAGATACTTGTTATCTATGCTACAATCTTTTCACCTCTGGATTTTAAGCTCAGGTTAGAAGAATAAATCTTGTCTTTGTTGTTCATTTCTCACAAGATCGTCAAAACGTGTATCTATCTCTGACGCAAAGTTGGTTAATCGCACCATAATTTCTCTAGGTGAATGGTGATTCAAGGCTTTAATTAAATAATCAGATGAGGTTCTAGAGTAGTTCATGCCAATAACCGGATGGGCCAATTCAATTCGTAGATCAGCAATAAAATCGGTGGTTTTTCGATTGCCCGATTGCCAAACACATCATTCACAACAAGTACCATTGAAGTAAATCTAATATTACTGCATAGTCCCCGATAAAAGTTTAACCGTCGCTATCGCTGGGTTACGGTATATCTGTAAAACATTTAAAGTACCATTAAGCCGCACGTGACAGGACTCTATGTTGGACCAACACCTGCCTGTCACCACGCTGTTTAATGGTGTTTTATATTTCCTTGAGAGCGGGTGATGTCGATATTTAGGACACTTCAGTCAATTCCTAGCCAAGCATAGTCAATTTCCAAGTACGGGGTCACATTCGTTCACTACAGTATTGATCGTAAAAACGGTCTGAGTTTAATATGTTGCGACGACAATGTACAACTTCTTCATCTGATTTCTACTGACCTTGGGTGACCGACCTATATGACCCATGTAACCAGGTCCGAAGCCTGTCAGCCATTTATCGAAGCAGATGCCAAAGACGAACTATTGAAGTATGCTCTGAAGTAATTTCAGCGCTTTAATGTGACATTGCCAATTGACAACAATTGTCATGAAATGTACTCGCGATCAGGGTTATAATGATTATAATAGTTATTATCACACGAAATACGCACAATCACACACACAATCACACACATACACACGGAACACCAACACACACCGTATCACATACACCTACCTACACACACAAAGAAACAAACAAATACACACACACAAAAGAGAGAGAGAGAGAGAGAGAGAGAGAGAGAGAGAGAGAGAGAGACAGACAGACATATATATATATATATATATATATATATATATATAAGAGAGAGAGAGAGAGAGAGAGAGAGAGAGAGAGAGAGAGAGAGAGAGAGAGAGAGAGAGAGAGAGAAGAGAAAATAAAAAATAAATATAGAGAGAGAGAGAGAGAGAGAGAGACAGAGATATATATATAGAGAGAGAGATAGAGAGAGAAAGAGATTTTCATCTTTCTATGCCACTTAATTAAAAGGTTTCTAGGGTTGAAACTGGCTGAAAATTAGGCAGGATTGTGAAAGCGGCATAATTAGAGGTACATATCTCCACTTCAAAGTGATATAGTCCTCAGCATATACAAGTTTGTTGATATATAAAAAATCATATAATCTGAAGTGATCAGTTGGAAACTTTCTCAGAATTTGTTCCATTTTATATGGAATGACCTATATATATATATAATACACTTATTATAATACAAATTTAGAATAAGTGGCTGATTAAAAAGCATATTGAAGAATTAACTGAAATATAAGAATTTTTAACCTTACTTGTCAATTTTCAGCTTGGATCTAGTACAAACTGAAAACTCTGCTTTAAGTCAATAATATTGGTAGAATGTGTTTCCTTGGTGGAATCGCAGACTTCATCAAACACAAAGTAACTAGTAGTTAACTTTGAAAAGTAGGATACCATTGCTAGCCATAGCCTCTTAAACGGTTACATTGTTCAGAAAACGCTCAACTTTAGTTGTCATACCATGTAATGTGTTTCATAACATTTGGTCATACGATTTTCTATTATTTTTGTAAAGGATTACTTTATTAGTTTTATTCTGTTCTCTAACATACCCACATAACGTATAATCCCGTGGTCGTTTGTTTCGTGATGCTGTATATTGCAGAACAGGAGCAAAGTGATATGTAGCTACATCGTGAATCTCTCCATTTCCGAGGATCAACTCCAATTAAAAATAAAGTGTGCAGTAGTTGTGTGCAGTAGTGATTGTTGTTATTGTGTTGGTGACAGTAGTAACACATAGATGTACTAATAATAGTAGTGGTAGTGGTGGTGGTAGTAGCAGCCGCATTTGTAATGGTAGTAGTAGCAGTAGTAGTCATCGTAGTAGTAGTAGTAGTAGTAATTATGATAGTCCTGGTGGTGATGATAGTAGTGTTACTGGTGATGAAGGCAGGAGCCATAAATGAATTGTCACAAATACTTTTTGTCCATTGTTAGCTATTTTGTTTTCAGGTTTGTTTAATTCTTGATAAAGATGATGAACAATTGCATGGTAAATATCTAAAAATATGTAATTCGATTCTGCAAATTGCGGTATCATGTTTGCAGAAAGTGAGCTGCCAGGATTCCTTGTCTACGCATGTAATTAAACAACAATCAGTGAACACAAACACTTTATTTGAACCGTTTGAACCGTCAGGTAGAAACACATGTAATGTGGTCAGGCAAACTTGTAATCCCATGCAGCTTATATAATTGATCATAATACGACCATCAATCAAATTGTGTGTGCGTTTGCCGTAAGTCTCATCAAAAACTAATTATCGTCACGTGTGAATTACTGGGGCCAGGGAACATGGAGATTACCCACTGGCTCTCAGTGCTGTATGCTAATTGGCCATTAATGATGGCCTCATTTGACATTCGGGACTAAACGTGCTGGTTATAATACGCAATAGAGGCGTGGCCGCTATTTGCAATATACTTAGCATTGAGTTATATGGGTGGACATTTGAGACCGTAGAATCTGGCTACATTTTAGTCGTGGCTGTAACAAGGCCTTATACTGTATTATAATATATTAACGGTAATATATAGTAGTTATGCCGAATACGTTAACAGTACTTAGGCTTATGTATATGTTAGCTTATGAATCAAGTAAATAAAAGTGTTTCCAAAACAAAAGTACACTTTGACCATTAAATTGTAATTGTTTATTTATTGACATTTGTGATTCTAACTAAAGTCTGAAAGCTGTTGTGGCTTTAATATATCATTTACTCCCGTAAAGACACATCATGAAATTTTCAGCTATGATTCAATGAAGAATATTACATATTATTAAATCAGGCTAGTGTTATCCAGCAACAGTACTAAAATAATTATGTCAGATATACTTATGTCATATGTTAAAACGATGCGCTTCACTGTATAACATTTTATTTAGTAAAATATGCGTTTCACAGTTTATGTTCTAAATTAATAAACCAAACGTTTCTCTCCAATAACACCACGAATAGGTGCACATTTCAATCACGATAAAACGGAATGGGCAGACACAGGCGAAGATAGATATGCACGCATGAACAAAGATACCCATACCCACAATGAAACATACACATGCTTGTGTAATTCTATCAGAGTAGAAAAACGGACCTTTTGTAAGACAATTACTGTTATAAATATTGCATCATGATGATCGATGAAAACTAAGTGGGAGATAAAACAGAATACAAATGAATGATTCCTTACACTAGTAGTGGATATACTATATCAAAGCCACGCACGTGCAATAGCCCCGGAAGCGAGCGCTAGATTAAAGACGCTGATTTCAAGTTCGTGACATCGCAGTTAGATTGTTTGATCTTTAACTGGTGTCTCTACCTACATAAAACTACATAGGGTAATTACATGACTGAAATCTCTTCGTACGTACTCTCGCTCTCTCTCTCTCTCTCCTTCTGCGAAGAAAACAGATGAGTTATCTAAGAATGGTAGACAACTTCTCGTTCGTTAATGTCATGGTGGAGGTGATGATCTCTAACAGAGCGACAAGTTCCACCCTTGATTTGGCGGATGAGCTTGGCTAAAATTTGTAACTTGAATACTCTCTCCGCATTTACCTTTTTATTATTACGGCGTAATGAAGACAAAAATAGAATGGCGGGTAATATCGTTGTCCGACTAGTAATGAGCTGTTCTCTTTGTTATAATTCATATTTCTAATACTCAATTTAGATAGGTTTCATTGTTGTTATGATAGACAATATTTGATTTTAGTTGTACGCTTTTCTAGAACAAAAAATAAAACGTAAGAATCTTACGTAATATCATATAGGCTTCTTATGCAGTGGCCCTTCTTATATTTTACTTAACATAAATTCCCATCTATCTATCTATCTATCTATCTATCTATCTATCTGTCTATCTGTCTCTCTCTCTATCTCTCTCTCTCTCTATCTCTCTCTCTCTCTATCTCTCTCTCTCTCTCTCTCTCTATCTATCTATCTATCTATCTATCTATCTATCTATAAATCTATCTATATATCTATATATCTATATCTATATATGTATCAATTTACATATATATTTTAATTCTGCACCAGTCTGTTTAATATCCTGGATTTGAACAATATCTTCATGGTTAATACAGTCACTTATAATGTTATTGACATCATCATTATGTTGTATATTATGTTGTTGACGAATGTCAGCAGCCATATTAACAAAGTATTCATATAATACATTTGATACTTTTCCAGGTTATTTCAATAGATCATTATATTCCATCTTAGAAGTGGTTTTTCTTTTATGTTGAACTACGTTTTACGTGTGCTATATATTTAAGTATATAGTATACAAACATAACTTTATTACGAAAATGATACATGGTCTCTCATAATTGTATTACCTGGTGTTAGAAATTGCAGCAATAACAATAAATGCTAGTTATTTCCATCTGATTGGTTATTATTGTTCCTTTTTAATAGGAATGATTCAAATATATAAGCTGAAATGAGTTATTAATTTACGGAAAGGTTGTTCGTTTCAGAAGATCCTGTTATAATACAGCTACAAATTTCCTGTTTCGATTTTAACGAAGTATCGAACTTAAGAGAATAACTTACCAGTAATGTACTTTCATTCTGTAAAACTGTTACATTCATTTCAAATTATATGTGTGTTTATTTTTGAAGTTTAAATTAAGCCTATATATATATATATATATATATATATATATATATATATATATATATATATATATATATATAATTTGTTTCCGTACCGTCCCCCAGAGTGGTTCTTTTTAGTTGGCTCTTGATTTCCTGTAAATTTGATACATAATATTATTTTGCTTTCTTACATCTTTCCCAGTTAGGTATTTTAAGCGGTTTGGTTAGATTAACTTAAATATAGCTTGATACGTAGTCACATCCGCGATGACCCTTTTAAAGCAGAGTTTGTTACAGACATATTAAGATTTTTGTGGTTGAAATTTAATTATGTTTTCATAACCTGATTTTCTTGCTTGCTTGTTTGTACTTTTAGAATGAGTCGATTGCCGAGATTCATTGAGGAATTATTCCTCAAGTTCGATTTCAAGAAAAGCATTTCTGTTATAAAATAAAATTTAATAATAATAATAATAATAATAATAATTTACGAATACAGGTAAATGTAAATTTTGAAGAAAACCACTAAAACACCTAAAAAGGAGAGATGAAGGAAACTAAACCACATAAATAATTAAATACTAAATTTTGAATTAACAAAAACAAATATAAAATATTTCACCCTTTTATAAACAAACAAACAAACAAACAGACAGACAGACAGACAACATCAGAGAGCAGTCACTGTTGTATTATATAATTATTCCACGAACTGAATCCGACACAATGATGTCAACACCACCTATTACGGGAATTATCTCGTCACTAAGACGGAGCAAGAAACTGCTTTAGTCTATCATTATCTGTTATTATAGGGGATTCAGATTATTTGAAAACCATTCTCATTTTATCCTACGTATAGCCATACCGTCGTTGGCATATCATATCGCGATATTACCTAATCTAAAAACATATTAGCATTACTCATATACGATAACAGCATTTATTATCATGCTCGTAGATTGCCCTATGAAGGTGCCGGATTATCTTTTGACATTACTAATTACGCCAAACTAATAATGTAGTAAATCAACGCGACACCTGATCGTGTTTGTCATTCGCTATCTTAGTGCGCCTCCTTGGTCTAACTGGTAGCGCTGATGATTATATCAGGATGACCTAGGTTCAAATATCGGGCTGGGCATGTCTGAACAGTGTTTCCTCTTTCACTTTGCCTCATTACCTTTGGATGTAGTTTGACCCAGTTAGGCTATCTTTTCCCGAAATTGGCCTTGTCGAGTGGTTCATCACCCATTTGTCTCACGTGTGAATATCATCAAGACTCTACAAAAACAATGTCGTCTCTGTCCGTCAGCTCTCAATCTAGACACATGTCCAAACTTTATCTAATGCAAGTAGCAGATGCCTTGAACCTCTAAGAAGAAGGCAAATTATTATTAGTTTCATCAATAAGATCAGTTTGAAGAAGTCTTGATTTTAACAGTTTAATTTCGAAGAATGGTTCCCGCTGATGATGACCCATTCCTAAAATCGCTTCATTGACTCCGTGTGCAATCTGGCATCATTTTCAGACTATGTACAACTGTCCATCAAACTCTTTCTTCTGGAGAACCATCGGGTCTATTTTCCATGCTTTCTCTACCACCGAAGCCTAGAATGCTTCGTTCATCTGGATTTCACTTGTTGTCTGTTCCAAGGGTCATAAATCATGTTGGCACTCTTGCCCTTTCAGTTGCTTTATCTACTCTTAGGAATTCATTCCCTGAACATTTTAAGTGATCAAATAGCATAATTTCTTTGCATCAGCATTTGAATATTTGCTTATCCCTCCTACATATTCTAAGTTTCAACTGCATGCGATCATTTGTTAAGGACATTTGCATTGTGCCTAGACTATGAGTTTGCACAACCCATATATTAGGTGGGCCGCTGGCCTCGATTCTTTTATATGATACTGGCGCTATAGAAATTATTATTATTATTGTTGTTATTATTATTATTATTAATTATCATAGAAATGAAAACATTATTATACAGCATAACGCAGCAGTTGTCGTGAGTGTTATTCAAGTTCTCCATTGTTTGTTAAGGAAGGTTTCTAATAATATTAAACCTATGTCGAATATTTAATACATATATTAGTTCTAAATATTTGCACTATGTTTCATTATCGCAACGTTTCTTCACGTTCGTTATATTTATTGTATCCAATATTCTTCGAGTCAAATAATTTAAAACAGTACCCACATACCCACAAATACACACACAGACACACGCAGACACCTAATATAAAGTATATTGATTTGCCCAGTTCACTGTAAACCTCGGCTATGACCAAGCCGTTAGTATTCAGTGGTCCGTTGGTAGATAGGGTTCACACGGTTACCGGAAACACAGGCAGTGTAATACAGCAAGCGGCAGGCATTATAATATTATGTTTGAAATGACTAATAAATTTGACATTGATTGGAAAACAATGAGTCTCTGGTCCGGAAATTAAGTAACCAGTGGATGAAGCAGGGAAGAAAGCTGTGACTCAAGGAAGTAGTGCCTTTCACAACTCAATACAGATGCGTTTTACCGGAGAGACATATTGTATGAATCGACTCAAGTTGTAATAAACTCTGCTAGACGTAGCAGCAATACACATTGAGTCTTCCCTCTTCTGTGTGTGAAGGAACGCGCGAATTAGATAGTAGAATTGCTGCCGTCCGAAATATCGCCATTATGTACGGGCGGCGGGCCTAGAAGTCTATACTCTGTGTCCGTCCTCGTATAAAAGCATTAGCCATACACCAGTCCCGTCGCATTTATCAAGCTCATGCAAATGAAAACAATGCGCTATTTTCTCATCATAACGTGAAAATGGCATTGGCAGCATTAAAGGAACACCATTCAGCATGCTATAGCCAAACTTATATTGTATAGTTAGACGCATATACCGTATAGGTCGACTCAAATGTAAACAAGACGTAGGCTATCAGCTCATCAATCTAATAGAAGGATAGACAATTGAGTAATGCTGTAAGATGTATCTAGCTCGGTTCTCGCCTTTAATATTCTCTTGTCATCAGTGTTGTTTTCAAATATTGGCAAACAATGAAACGATGCCATTATCACCTTAGAGCTACTAACACTAACAACGAGAACACCTCATCACTGGTCGGATTACGATATTACCTGTAATTATATTTTGCTTCATTACCACGTAATAAAAACAGGCGCTTTGAACAGAAATAGAAATTGTAAGCCATGCCAAAGTATAATGTGGAGAGAGTAGTCAAGTTATACATTTTAGCCAAGCTCATCTGTGAAATCAACAGTGGAACTTGTCACTCAGTTAGAGATCATAACCTTCACCATGACATTAATGAACGGGGAGTCGTCTACTATTCTCAAAAAACTCATCTGCTTTCTTCCCAATGCATTTCATTCTCAGACATCAGTAGATATCCAAGTGCAAGGGGCACTTCGAAGCCCCCATCTGGATTAGTGAAGATAGCGTTTATTTCGGCCCCAAGGTAGTAAGTATTGAAATTACATGCAAATATTGATAGCTACAACAAAGAGCAGCATTTAAATACCATGGATACAAATAGGTGGGCGAAAAAGACGGATGACCAGATTCGGGTATTATCATTATGAACTCATCATTTCTTACGACATTGTTTGCATTAGGAGTTTGTACATTTCACTGTTTCGGGTATGACGTTAAAATATAAGTTTTCATTTTACCTTTAAAATAAGTTTTCGAATTACAAGAAGGGACAGTACGAATCCACTTATTCCATATACCAGAAAATAGTAAAAGTACAATCTACTAGAGAATGTGGAGTCGCATCGAAATTTTTTTTTCTTCTCAAATCAGATTGACGCATCAAGTGATTTCCCCTAATATCACAGTTTACAATATACACGCTCTCAAATGATCGCGGTTTATTTTTATTGACGAAATCATGCATAAATAAGGCAATTTGAAACTCATGCAAATCATTCAGCTTCAGTATCTTGGCGCATTGAAAGGGGGGGATCGGTTTCGCTTTTGTACCACGAGTTGTGAATTGTCGGTGTGGCATGTTTTGTAAAATATTAATTTTATACAAAATAGCTGCATTGGCATTTCCCCAAGCTAGTATCCCATATGGAAGGTATGGGTATATTAAAGCTGCGTATAATGTTTTTAGACTATTGTACTGCAAAAACATGTTTCACCTGGTTGATAGAATATAATGATCTGGAGATTTTGTTGTTAATGTGAGTTAGTTGGTATTTCCATGGGAGTAACTTATCTACATATATTCCAAGAAATTTGGTAGTTTTATTAGTAAACGTGGAACCAACTTGCTCTAAGTTATAGTTGTTCATAGACACATGAAGACATTCGTAATCACATTTTCTTTGTCCAGCTGTAAACACAATAAAGTTAGTTTTATTTGGATTCAAGGAAAGGCGCTTTGCACAAAACCACTCATACCAACAATTCATAGCATAATTAGCCTTTGAGTATAATCTATTTATATCATTATCGAAATTATACATGGATGTATCGTCAGCGAAGGATAAAATATGAGCATCAGTGGACATTGTTATATCGTTAACATAAATTAGGTATAAAAGCGGACCTAATGTAGAACCCTGTGGGACGCCACATACAATATGTTGAATACCAGACTCTCTATCATCTATTTAAACACGTTCGATTCTGTTAGACAAATAACTAGAGAACCAATTATTAACTATTCAGTGAATTCCATAAAAATTTACCTTGTTTTAGAGTATTTCTGGATTAATAATGTCAAAGGATTTAGACAGATCAAACAAATTGACATTGTGTGTTGTTTTGGTATTGTATTATTTTCCTCAGCACATTGGTTAATTAGGTGTAATATCGGATGTATGGTAGAATGTGTTGCACGGAAGCCGTATTGGTGTTTACAGAGAAAATGTTTGCTATCAAGGAATGACAAAACTTTCTTGTACATTTGAAATAGTTTAGAGAAGGCTATAATTTTTTAATTCCCCTTTATTTTATGTTTTATAAATTGGGATTACTTTGGCTATTTACAATTTATCTGGGAATATACCAGTACTAAAAGATATATTTATAATGTGAGTTATTGGTAATTTGATGTTATCAATAGTTTCTTTCAATAATTACGTAGAAATGTCATCATGACCTGTGCTAAGTTTTGGTTTTAATTTATTTGTGGCTTCAATAACATGAATTGTTTCAATTGGCTCAAGGAACATACTATTTGTTAAGGGATTCTTTAAAAAGACATTACAATTTCTCTTGGATTTCGGTACACTCTGGCTGGTTGCCTCACTTATTTTTGAAAAATAATTATTAAATGCTTCGGCTATTTCAGTTTTATCCGTTAGACTGAGTGGCGGGTGATTTATCATTATTTCTTTATTACTGACCACGTCTGTTTTATGATATTTTTATTTTGTTCTATCATGATTGCGAAATAGTTTTTGTATAAATTAATATTTTCTTCTGATTTTTTAGTTTCTTTTTAACACTTTTGATTTGGTACGAATAGAAGTTAGCAGGCTTGAATATATCCATGGTTCACGTTTTATATATTTTTTGTGTATCCGTTTCTCAGTTAATGGAAATGGCGCATCGAAAATAAGCGTGTACCACATTATAAATTTATTATAAACTTCATTTGGTCAGTCAATGCGCATAGTGTCGGAGAAATCAAATTCGGCGAAACGGTCTTTAAATGCAAAAATAAAGGTGTTTGTAGATTGTTCAGTTAGATGATGTAAAATGCCAAATTGATCAGCCACGTTTGTTAATATAATGCCAGAATGAATTGAATCAATACGAGAGTTGTCTGAATAGATGTGACCTAACAAGGCGGCTGATGAGTTTGATATTATAGTTGGTTTCAAAATAACTGGTAATTAACCAGGTGAAAATAAGCCATCAACATAATCATGTGGTTTGCCCTGACTTCCAAATTTAAGTAAGTCTATGTTGACATAATTTTTCTTCGGATTTAACTATGTCCAGTATATCAAATAACGTAGATGCGTAGATGTCAACATCGGCCTGAGGATGTGTGTTAAGCCTGTAAATCACACCAAATATTGTATTTTTCTCTGTTGGGGGCAACGCTTCAATGATGATAGACTGCAATACATGAGGGGTTTTCTAACTATGCTGATCATGATACTTTAGTCTGTTCCGGTGATACCATGGATGAAGTTAAAAATAAAATGTGAAACAATCTTACCACGATAGTGGGATGGTTCGAAATACAATGGTATGGAGGTTATTCCATATAAGTTTCAAGTTATTTCCTTCGATAAATGTGATGTCTGCCGAATTTAATATATTACTCTAGGACATCAAAACATAAATCACCAAGCAACTGATAACTCTGTTAGGGGTTCATATAAATTCACAATTAAATTTTAATTACGACATTGCTAAAATATGCAAAAAAGCTGGTTATAAGTTAAATCTGCTAGCACGGTTATGAAATACAACAGGAACTAAGGTATTGCTTCACATATTCATTTTATCTCGTTTCAATCACGGTTCTGTAATATGACATTCCAGTAACGTCAAAAATTCAAAAGTAAATGAAAAGATCCGGTACAGGATTTGGCGTTATATATATGGTCATTTTATTTCATCTTATGAAAAGCGAGAAATAGGTCAAATACTTCACTTATGTACATTCAACGTTTAAGGAAAATTATGATACAGGTATATAACATTGTTCTTTAACAGGAACCATCATATTTACACATTATGTTTAAATTAAACAAATTATGTATACATAATATGTAATACATATCCATTTAATCTTCCAACTGATAATAGTTAAATGTATGGAGAAAAACATTTCGATATCAAGGTGCAAAAGTATGGAATACTCTGTCTAATGAATTTTAAAGATACTAGTTCTAAAGAATCCTTCAAAACATTATTATTTCAACTTGGTCATATCGAACGTGTCATAATTATGGTGAATGTGTAATGTATAAATTAAGCCTGTTATGATCATAGTATTTATGAATTTACATTAATGAACATTATGATTATCTTTCCTCATTTGGGGGTTTTGTGAAAGGTTTTTAGACTAGTTCTGGCATAGAAATATGAATGTACCTAGTCACTGTACAGATGAATATCATTGAATATTTATCAGTATCGAATGTATATTTTCAACCGACGTTAAATACACATTTCTTATTTTATGTTATCCTTTGCTGTATGATTGGCATTCTTGTTGGATCAACTGACAATGGTGTTCAAATACAGATACCGTTTAGATTATATTGCATCCTAATTTTCTATTAAAATTATAATTAAAATTCTACTATATTTCCACTTTTACTTATGAATATCACCGACAGATATAATAATAACAAACAAATCATTTATAATTTACAAATATATATACAATTACTAAATGGAAAATGTATTTGTTTAATTATCGTATTATATTGAAATAGCTATTATTACAGAACACTGATTGACCTATTATTGAATCCAGCCCTACTTACACTGAATATAGTGTCCGCACATCACACAGTTAATGTATAAAATGCATTACAACACTATAATTGTGGTCTAAATTAGAGACTATACCATTTTCAAGTTAAGAAAACATATACATCGACGCAATCATTAAAATTACATGTAAATAACGTGGAAATCGTGAAATTATGTTCAAGTTAGGTGCGTCGGAATTATAGAAAGAAGAGACTGAATAATATGTATCAGTTTTAGAAAATGTAAATATCAGTTATTTACTCAGTCGTCAAAACATACCAACAAACACATGAACACAAACAATGACGAGCGAATAAAATATCATAAGATTGGTCTAAGATGATAGATTCAACTTATTCAATTCGCATCTTACTCTCATTTGTTTTTTTTTTTTCGAATCCAAGCTGAATCAGTGATATCATGACCTTTATATGGAGGCTGTTCTAAGTCATTAACTCTCTGTAATAGGGTCAAATAATTAATTCTATTTGGAAAGACAGTCTGATTTTTATGTAGTATTTTTCACAATACGGAAAATAATCATGGATTACTCTTAAATTGTTTGATCTTCGTGTTTTAGTACTCTGCAGAAGCAAAGGTATTTCTGACATGCATTTCGCTACACCTAAATCTGGCACAATAAACATACAATACATTTCTGATCCAAACTAGTTTACAATACTATGGTAAGTAAAGGTCGCATTGGTATTTTTTTATCACTGAAGGTTCAACCTATTTTTATCCTTTATTGTTAATTAATTTATTTACGACGTTGCTGACGGAGCTGGATGGCATAATATCGCTGAAATTTGCTCTGGAGAAGCGGCTTTAAAGCGATTTTGATGTAGGCCGAAATGAACTAAAGTGGGCTATTACTGAACTTTCAAGCAAATTCCATTATAACCCAGTCAATTTAAATTTGATTTAATATAAAGTCTATAGACAAGCAACATTTCTGATAAATCCCGCCCGCATCATCTTCTCCATTCTTTCTTCTCATCTTTCTGCACGCATTCCTACACGACTGCATTATTCTGTTGCGTAATTATAATACGAATATCGACCGTCAGAAGAGTGTATTATTACAAGACGCTAATGCTTAGTCATCGGTTATATAGACAGAATGTGTGAGATTTATTTGTTAAAGCCACTTATTACAGTAATCATTGATAAGTCGATAATTTTAATAGCATTAGTAAACCCCTTATTACAATATTTCTGTGATATACCAATAACCCTTTATCTAAACAGTAAGCTGACTACAATCACAAATTAGCTAACACGGAGTTTGTTGTAATTAAGAGATATTTCCACATAATCGCCCATTCTTTCAATGTGCATTTTCTTTTTTCTCGTGGATTGCATTTCATCGACAAAATAACACAACAAGCAAATGTAACAAAGGCATTCTTGATATGAATGCCTTCAGATTGTGTCTTACATAGGTTATGGAAATCCAACATAATTTCAAGGAACAAACGGGGCCGCATTGTTCTATTCCAACCTACTAAATTTGACTGTAACCTATATAATAAGTATGTCATGTATGGCGTTTCGCAATCTGAACTGACAATAATTTAAACCTTATGCTCTCTTTTCTCCTGGGGAGATTCACTTTGGTGAATAATGAAGGCGGCGTTTATCCACATAGAAATGTTTACAGGAATGTTGTTATCAAAATGTAATTAGCCTGAGCTAAAAGATTTATGAAGGTAGCTTATCAATAATGTTGATCATCTTCGTGAAAATAATATATTACAAAGAAATATCGGAATAGGCTATAAATAGAGTGTTTTATATTCTTTTATTGACAGCTCCAGGAAAGATATTCCATTAAAACAATGGTACATTAAAGATGATTTTTATTTTGGATTTTTTTAAATATTTATAAAATGTAAACGAAACACGAAATAACAATTGCAACAAAGAGTATTTTAAAATAAACAACAAATAGTTACTCCTATCTGTTTATATGTTTCCACTCAACTGATAGTCATCATAGAACAAAATAACATCAGCTTTCACAAATAAACTCTTACTCTACGTATTTTTTTATTTCAATATCAGATGTTCAAAAATAAGCCTTTAGGTGAAACGGTTTTATTTCAAGTGTCAAGCTCTAGACTTTTACGATGTTCAATAAACTATGCGTTTTTGTGTATCGGTGTGGGACTATATTCATTTACATATACATGAGTTCAATTTCATTGCCTGTGCCAGAGATTGGCGTTCGTGTTTTCTTTTTACCAATTTTTTAAAATATTTGATATCATAAAGGGTTAGTGACGAGTAGGCCATATAATTTATTGGATTTGTATGTTTATGAGGTATTTGGCCCTCCAGCAAATATCACAAGGCATATTATGCTGCGGTGGAGATGTTCCGTTTTCTGTTCGTGGAGTTGTATGTTTCCAAGTCCGCGCATTCTAAGATAAGTTGATATAGAGCTGTATATTCCGTGTACTATTTGCGTCATTGGAGGGTCACCACTTAGGTGTTTGGCCTGGTTAGTCAGCATTTAAATGACTGTAGCAGACACAGCACGCTCTTAACACATTATACGTACTCCTGACTCAGGAATAGAAACACTGGATCGCATCTCGAGCGGTGGCATTGGACATAACAACTTTAGTTGCATATAAAATTCACCTTGGTTGTATGTGGGAATAGTATTATCTTTCCTAGATCCAGTTATGTCCAGTTTGTACCATAGCATTCCGGAAATCTTTAACCTGATTGTCATAAATAACCTTTAAGAACGTTATTACTACAATAGTT
This sequence comes from Paralvinella palmiformis, assembly GCA_025642065.1. Lineage (NCBI taxonomy): Eukaryota > Metazoa > Annelida > Polychaeta > Terebellida > Alvinellidae > Paralvinella > Paralvinella palmiformis. Next base: position 298,812 of record JAODUP010000440.1, on the reverse strand, counting down.
TGAATAACAGACATAAGGTCTGGTTTGAATATGTTAACATATAGTTTTAATAGTACCTAAGCTATGATGCGCTATTACGGTTTGCTTCAGCGCAGATGTCAGTATTCTAATAGCAATTAAGCTATCAGTTTACAAAATTGGCAAAAGAAAACACAAACCTCCATCTCTGACACGGGCATTATATATTTGGCTGAGTATAATAAGGCACGGGTACAGGGAATATTGAACCATGAATGGACGATTCTTCAGGGGACTGAATTCAGTGACGAATGTTGTGAAATGTTAAATAATAATAATAATAATGTATATTTAATAAAGCTGGAGAAATTCAAAGACGCTGTACCAAAAATATGTAATATAATAATACCCCTAATAGTATGTCTGTAAAAAAAAAATGTAATGCTTTAAAAGGTAATAATTATTTATCTGTGAAAGCAACCTTGAATAGATGTGTTTTTCGAAGAGATTTAAAATTTTCAACAGACGACATATTTCTAATATCTGCCGGCAACCTATTCCACAAAGTGGTGCTGTAACACTAAACGCACAATCACCATATGACTTCACCCGGGACACTGCACCTGCAGTATTATCTGACTGGATGACCTGAGTTTTCGGGATGACTTTCTATGGACACCAGTTCACACGGGTATTCTGGTGTCATATCATTAATAGATTTATAAGTTATTAAAAAATCTTGAAATGGATACGCTGTCTAACAGGTAGCCAATGTAGTTTTTGGAGAATTGGGGTGATATGATCATATTTTCTAGTATTTGTTACTATGCGAGCCACACTATTCTATTTGACCTAAATATAAAACTAGACCGAGCAGTCAGTAGAGTTTGAATTGGCCGCCATGACCAAACAGTTCTGACTTCCGGCAAGGGAAAAAGCGGCCATGAAGCGGCTGCGCTTCGAGTTTTGAACCTGCGAATACGGACATTTATTGTGATGTGTGCATTATAATTTTGTGTGTGTAGATAATATATATTATTCCTCTCCTATTATATGCCATGAATATGTTAAAGTCGTTTCATTCAAGTCCGTAGATCTGGCTAAATTGGGATCAAACGCCAGAGATAGGCCGGGAGTTGTCGTACAGGCTAAATATAATAACAGTTAAGCTTAATTTCCCACCAAAAAACCCCGCTTTAACAGCTATTTTAAATGTGTTCCTTATACTTACCGATGAAAAGACATCCCGTTTGTATTACTTCCACGCACACGGCTTATGCAACCATCGATACAACAATAATTCACCACGTTTATAAACCTGATTTTTCCAGTCGGCGTTCCTATTTCCTCGACCGGAAGTTGAGACCTGTTTGCCACCAAATTGGCGGCCGTGTTCGGTCTAGTTTTCTTTCAGGTCAATGGACTCAACCTTAATGACTTCTCAGTAGCCCGGGTAAGTAAATACTGGTTGCGGAGAAGTAAATAATTGACGCGGGTACAGGTCGATGACCAATCAGATGGCCATGTTACAGTCATGTGACTCATTCACATTCGAATATCAGCCCAACATAACCACATCAGCTATGTTGCATTACTTCAAACAATCACCTAAAGTTACACCAAGATAATGATAAAATCAAAGTCCCGAAAAAAAGAAGAACAGATAATTAATCGTCCAAATACAGTATATAGATATTTGTCGAACGTAACTATCGTTGATAACTTACATATAAAAAGTTGTCTGAATTTGTGATGTAGTACTACAAACTTTCAGCCTATATATAAAATAAAATTGCATTTACATTGCACACACTTTCCATGTACTTTGTTCGTCATTAATTAGCAGTCACTAAATTGTGATAAACACACACCCACTCTCACGCTCACACACGATACAAACACGATGCCAACGCTCTGTGTAGTTTTATTGCAAATTTATTCGTCATAATTACTTCGAAAATAGGGAAAGTGACAAAATAAGTGAGCGCTGGATGCGAGACCTGCTGAAAACGGTAAGGTGGTCGAACGTATGGACTAGTAGACTGAACGATTTTGACCGTGCCCACGTATAAATATATTATACAAATATACCCGAGGAATGATCAACGGGAACAATTTTCTTCTACCATGGATAGCAACCTATAGCCATTATTGACGTATTGCAAATACGTATTAATATGCCATTATTAATAATTGAGTGGCTATTCCACAAATAACAAATCAATTTCGAGCCTTTGCCATACACCATTCGTATACAACTGGCCGAGAACATCAAAAGAAAAGGACTAGTTTAAGTCGGCAGCCATAACAGCGGTCCAATAATGATGTTCTTATACCGGATCTTTGCGTTGTCCATATCAATGGATGTCATAGGATCGGCATTAGTTTCGCAAACAGTTCAGTATGAAACTATGAATAAAGCACCAGATTCGTCATCACTGATTGGCTCAATTAGTAGCACTTCCATAATTGAGATGTGCTTAATAAGGTGCTCGAATAAAGTTCACTGTAAGTCTGTCGTATATGAGGATTCAAAGTGTCGGTTATACAACACCACAAATGATTCTTCGGTTCTAACAACTGGACAACGAGCTGTTTCTCTGATTAGGAGGAAGTCATCCTACGGTAAGGTTTTATCTGTCCCCTCCCTCTGCTTCACCCTATTCCGGCAACTCTTACTTTGTTACTTTGTTTGTTCTTTCTTTATACTCGTCAAGCTGATGGAGAATAGCTTGCATTCTCGTTGTGAATGATGATCTAGTTTGAACACATTATCCAAAATTATGGTACTATCAATCAATTGTTTCGTTCATCCACTTTAGCCAACATAATCTGGAGAAATACTGTCCAGTTGAAAGACTTCATGTCCTGCAGAGTGTCATCAGCGGCAGAGGGGTATGTCTGCCATAAAATGATTGACGGTGATCTTACAACAAGTTGGATGACTACCACGAATAAATTGGGTCAGTGGATTAGACTTGACTTCTCAAAGTCATATGAGATACACACAATTGATCTGTGGTCAAACAACATTATCCCGGGACAGTGCCGAAATATGAGATTTACTTTCAACGATGACGTCACAATACAGGTGAACTCTTTCCTTGCATATAATTGACAATTTGCCATTGACAGCCTCAGATGATAATCTCTATCTAAATTCATATTAGTTTTAAAATGTCTAAGACACCATGCTTCGCTTGTAATACTGTACCCACGAATCAAATTATTTATATTTCTTAATTTCAAGCTTGAGCGGATGTGTGTTTTAGACGGTGGCAAACCGACATATAACCAATTTAAGATCGGCAGTGTAATTTCTAACAATGTCATTATGACATGCACAGCGCGATGTGATCCACCTGGCTGGTACTCACATTTTGAGATAGCTATCTTTGTCAGACGATGGCACTGAGCATATCATGGAAATGATGTCTAGATGTACCGCACGGTGGGTGCAACAATGATATTGCGCCATCAATACTTTATGAAAACACACACATACATCGACGCATACATAAACTCATCCATAAACACACAGACGCACACGCACACACACACGCACACGACACACACACACACACACACAACACACACACACACACATATATATATATATATATATATATATATATATATATATATATATATACGGATATACTATATTATAGCGTGAGATCAATATGGTAACATTCGATTGAATGATATTGACAGCAATGAAAACGTCATCCACTTTGTCATAGGCAAAAATATGTTACTTGATTAATTACCTAACTGCAAACTTGACTTACGACTTAATCATGGCTGCTCGTTAAAATAGAAAATATATCAAGGCAGTAAAATAGTTATAAAACCTAACTGATTATGGGTGTTTTACTATGAGCTTTTTGACGTTGCAAGATGAGTCAACCTCACCCGGTTTCCCTTGTTTGGACTTTGATTAATCAGTTACCTGAAAGTCTTCGAGTTGTGATAATTCGACTTTGCTATTGCTACAAGGTGATATTATTATCGTGCTACTGTATAACCCTATAGCCCGCTTCAGGATATTACACAGGTCAATACTGCTACTAACAGTGAAGATTACTTGGAATTGCCGTTGACCTATCCACAGGCGCATTGATTATGAATCTATAAAATAGGTCACGCGAAAAGGGTCACGGATAGACCTCAAAGGAAAAAAGGATTAAACAAATACTAAAAATAAATAAATAATTTACTCCATATTAGTAGTTATCGTAGATTAAAGAATGTGGTTTTATTTTATGAAGGGATTAAAGTGTATTTCAATGCATTCTACAGTTTTCTGTAGTATCATATATATCTTTAGTATCACTTATAATGGACATTATTCACATAAATAAGGGCGGCGTCAAACTGTCCTGTGAGAGATTCATGTATGCCAAACATTCAACTCGCAAAACATATTTGTGGTGGAAATGCGTCAAAAGATCAAATACATGTTATCGGGATTCTATTATTACACACTTAGAGAAAGCAAGCCCCAAAACAGCTTAACCCACAAACATACTGAAGATCAAACCCAAGTCTCACTCGCTGAAGTACTCAACCCGAGGAATGACCAAACTGCCAGCACCAGGCATAAACCTGGCCAGAATTTTAATCATGTAGTGATAAAGGACGTAAAGGCACGTCTATCATCTACAAGTACCTTCAAGCGCAGTCTTGCCAACAAACAACAAACTCTACCTGTGCCGTATCTATTCCGCTGTATACAATCTTCATGTCTAGTTCCAACAAACAACAGACCATTTCAGACGAAGCATGTTTTACGAGAATCTCTTGAAAACTTCAGATTAGAAAACGTTATCCAAATTCCCGCGTACTATAGGAAGAAGTGGGATTTAGGTCATTCCTCGGACAAGGATCTTGACAAATACAGTAATTTCCCCTAATATCAGTGACATCACCAATACTCATAAGCGACACATTTATTGTACTGACATTTGTGAATCTAATTCCGGTTCAGATAAAGTGAAACACTAAATTCATTATAGTACAAATCGATATTTTATAACACCACTGTCTCAAGTCTATGTATGAGATCCCGTAATATGGCGTAAAATAGGACCCAACGCAACAGATATTTACCATTTACCATTCAATCAGCTCTCAGTTTCATATTTGTTTAAAATAGATATTCACTTACCAAAATATCACAATGCAAATCCAAATATGATTACGTTTTGAGTAAGATAATGCCATCGAAACACAGGTCTATTCAGATGTCCAGTGCGGTATTTTACTAACCCCAAGTTTCTTCGTCTGAAATGGTGTATTGACTCTAACTCTAAAATGGTGTATTGATGAGTTCCTGATCTATGATAATGGTCCAAATGTAAATGACCGCCTTTTTGTGTTTACTACCAGATAAAAGCTTAGACAGATTGCAGCGGCCTACACCCTCTGCAAATCCAATGTGATACCTTTTTAGTGATATAGTGCCATCAAAACAGAGGCCTATTTAGATTATCTAATACATTGAACCTAGCGTAGTATTCGGGACTACGGCATGGAAGCTATCGCCCTTTTGGCAATTTTGCCAAGTCGAGATGAGTATGGAAAGCCATAAAGCTATCATGCCACAAAAGGTGCCGATAGTTGAGGACGTATCTATCCATTTTCGTCATGCTTGTGTTAATCGCACTTTCAGCAGCACGTAGACAGACCAGGAGTTGCTCAACTCAGGTTGCACCGTATTGCTCGCTCCAATGTTCGCTCCTGACATGTAGAATGTTCATGACGATATCATCGATGGTAGTTCTCGTACAAAAACCCGTGTGAAGGTTAGTATGGTAAGTTCCCAAACCTGTGTCTTCATCGAATGATTTCAGAGTTAGAAGTCGATCGTACGTCTTATTATCCAGCAGGACGCAATTTGTTTCACGTCATCGGGTGGAACATAAACTGACGCAAAAAACGACAGATAGAAAGTCAGATCGATAGACAGATAGATAGACATAGATAGACGCAAACATAAAACATCTAAGAAGATCCAATACTGTTTATTTTATAGCGTAAGCTGTAAGCTAGGTTTCTAATTTAGGTGCCGATTATTTTAGCAAATATTTAGCAACCAGATTCATCATAACGTGCCTCAACAATGATGGTATTATAACGAGCTAGTCTAAATTAGCTCATTAATGGTACCTTAATCGATATACCTATAGCCAGTTTTTATCAGTATGGTGTAAATGTATTACGAATGCATGCATGAACTGTGACAACAAGCATACGTGTATCAAACCTCCGTGGTGATATCATATCGGGCTAATACGTGCCCCCCCCCCCAAAAAAAAAAAAAACAACAACCCAATATGACATTGTTTTATATGATGTTTGTGATGTTGAAAGCTCACTGTCCTAAAATATAAAACTATTCAAATATACGGTACATCATTCAGATCAATGTGGCCATCATAATCAGTGTCATCGTATAGGTCTTCCCCAGCCGCCTGATGGTTTTAGTTTAAGGTACTAGAGTAATTACGAATGAAAACTAAATTACCATGTAGAGTTTTCATGGTTAAAGCTGAAAAAATATTTCAAAAATATTTAGATTAATTTGACTGATATCATAAACAAGAAATGTCTACTTACCAAGGAGTCTAGAAACGTAGGTAATCATGAAGTGCGGTATAATTAACAGCGAAAGTTTTCAATTACGTATATTCACCAACCACAGAGGGTGGTTTTCTGCAGTTGTGTGGAAAAAAAGCACCTGTGTAAATTGATTGATTGACTAAGTTAATGATGACATGAGATTGGATGTCCGAATATATGTTTTATTTAGTCTGTTAGGCATACAATGTAGACTCAGATGAGTTACCGAATGTCATCCTTTTCACAATCTTTTTGCAACTCGTCAAACAAATAGCAGCATATATCCAGGAGGTGTTACGTCACCTTTAGCCTTCTATTCATTTCGGTCACATTGACTGAGGTAGACTATCACAACTATTTAAAACAGATTGCATGCCACTGTGTGGTTCCCAGCTTTATCGTTATTATAATAAAATGATCGACACGTTCAATGTTAAATGGCAAAAGGCTATTCGCAGATTACTGCAAACCACAACCCATTGTAATTTACTACCAATGTAATTTACTACCAATTGCAATCAAATTTCTTTGTATTGATTAGTTGTCAATGGTAGTGGTTCTTCTATAAGCAATACAATATCAGTTTTAGCATTAATGCGGTGTGTAGCTCGATCATATATACCGGTATGTACTGTTAACAAAAAGGCTTACCCTGTATCTACTTGCATTGATACGCGCGTGATATTTTATATAAGATACATATTAATCATTATTTCCCGAATATCTGCATATTTAATGCCTCAGAAATATTGCATTGGATCTTAAATACACTCTGCCCTAAATAGTTACTGCATATGCACATATTATCTGTAAATACACAATGTTGTATATTTAAAATCGGTTTGCTTGTTCAATTCTGTTTGTATTTTCTTTTGTAATAGTATATTCTTATGAATATAACAAAGAAGAAGATTGGTGCTAGACAGAAACCTTATTTCCGACAGGGTATAAATATTAATATTATTGTTTCTTCTGTAATCAAGATATTATCCATTCCTATGCCGAATTGATTGGCTATAATAAATTACAATACAGATTAACTGCCTGCATTGAGAAACCATAGCTGTAAACTCATCGTTGTGTTATTTCATTCTTGCAGTGAAAAATGTTGAAAGCATATCGAGTATAATGTATACAACATGGTTATTGTGATAATGTTACAGTTTAACGGGTACCGACGTATCTGGATTTAATTGCTGCATTTGATCAAGTTGACCATGAAATATGTTTCTCCCGATTTGGAATATTTGTTTGGTTTATAAATTAAATGTTATAATAGTTTAAGTTCTATATAAAAGAATGTATAGAGAATGAGTGCCTCATCGTGTTATTTTGTCACATATCCTATTTTTGTTATCTACTGTCCCACAGTGTTCAGTTCTCCTGCACTTTGATTTTTAGAATGAACACAAACCTTCTTCAAAGCATTGTGCAGTGATAGAGCCGTCGACTACACACATATGTGAAAAACCCTGGATCTTGGCGATGCATATCAAGCTTCCCTTTCCTTAAAGAGTGTAGAATATTGCATTATTGATATTCAGTTGATGCTCGGAAATATTTATTACCATACATTGCTGCATGACTCAGTACTTTTAATGAATGAAACATGATCCTGTACAGTGATCTGAAACGTACCAATAGCCAGTGTAGCTGGAACAAAACTGGTGTTATATGCTCCGTATATCACCAAAGGTACAGCACAGTTCTCCACTCACTCTAGAGTGTGATATTATATAACAATGCATAGCCATAGTCGAGTCAAGAAATTATAAGAGAGAGAGAGATTACATAAAAATCCATCGGGAATTTAGGGCAGACACTAAAGTCTCAGCATGTCTCATAATTTATGTACTTACTTACATATATTTTTTATTTGATAATAAGAGAACTTACATATAGAATTAATCTGTTTCTCCATTCCTAGAGTATTACCCAATAAAAGCCCTAGATGATGATGATGATGATGATTGGTGTTTTACGGCCACTTATATGCACAAAGTAGGCTAAATGGGCCGAGCGACTTCCAAAGGTAATGAGGCGAAGTCAAAGACGAAACAATCTTCAGATATGCCCACGCCGGGATTCGAACACGGGTGGTAGTGATCTGTGGTCCAACACGCTACCTATAGTATATATATATATATATATATATATATATATATATATATATATATATATATTATATATTATAATCAGACAAAAATTTCCAAATCGGAGTATAAAAAGGAAGGTAACTAAGCGCGAAAGATGCCTGAAATAATTAATTTCTTTGATCAATTTGATCATCTATATTCTTCACTAAGAGAGCGAGGGCTGTCTAGGTTCAAGATGTGTATGCACTCGTATATTTGTTTAGGGAAGAAGATAGTCCATAGAAGTCTATCGGAAAGACATCTTCTGCGAACTAAAGGTTCGTTCATCCACTTGACCTTCTGTTGTTTGGTGACCTTTAACCGGACATTAGGCTTTAGAGCAAATCTCCATCTCATTGTCTCTCTGGATTCAAACCAATCTAGCATTCGTGGAATGCCTCTCTATGGTGTCCCTCGTGTAGCCATATGTCCCAGTTTGACCAATGCCGAGGCCAAATAACTCAGATCAACTCAATTCAATTCATTGTCTATAGATTATGTAATTAATGTCAGGCTGATAATCAATACAGTGATACAAGTATATGAGTAACCTGAGATCGAATCTCGCCGTAAGCATATCTGAATAGTATTTCATTTTTAACTTTGTTTCATTACCATTCGAGGTCTCTCGGCCCCTTTAGCCTACCATGTGCAACAAAATGGCCGTAAAACATCAATCACCACATATATATGAGTATGACTTTCCTTTTACACGATTTAGCGTAATATATACCGACATATATTAAACATTTTGAGTTGGTTTTGGCTAGAACGGACGTGTTTTGAATATGCTGCTAAAATCGTAGAAACATACCATGAGAAACACGCAGTAGTCACCCAATACGATAAAATATCGGATCATTGACACAGTAAGGTCAGGAATGTCGAATCGATTAACATAATTAATAGACAAAGTGAAGAAAAGGTGCGATATTTCGGAAGAGATTGCTACGTATTTCACCATAGACAATGGTCATATTGTAACCTTGTAATAACTCATGATCAACTCAAACCACCACAACAAGCGTACGCTATATCGTTTTACCTGTGTAAGTGAGCAACGTATATAGTGTACGTGTGTTCCTCTGCAAACAATATGGGAACGCCAAAGAAAATAGCGTATAAAAAGCAAGCAGATACAACAACATTGGAGGAAAGACCAGATGATATCCCTGAAAGCCTTTGGATATTGCTACATACCATAAAGGGGGACATAAAAGGTTGAATTAAAGCACTGGACAGTAAGGTGAGTGCACTGATTCGTTTGAATGAAGAACTTAAAGAAAATGTTACATCTCTTGAACAGAGAGTCGAACTTTTAGAAGATCGACTGACCAGAACTGACATGGGCGTCTGCAGAACCGTATTCTTGACTTGGAGACACGTTCAATGGGAAACAATATCATTTTTGCCTTTAACCCTAAATCGAGTGATTTTGGTGCCGAGGCTGAAGGAGAAACTTTTTATCAATAATAAAGCACTTTCTCGGAAGTGTCCTTAGCATTCCACATCCTAATGACATACATATCCCTGTAGCCCATCGTTTAGGGATCCGTAGAACTGGAATGCGCAGACAAATTATCGCGACGTTCCCTGTTGCTGATAAATTGCACATGGTTCTACGACACTCAAATAGACTAAGAGATACCAAACATTACATCAATCGCCAAGTGCCTGCCGAAATCAGGGAACGTAACCAATATGCGCTACCCGAGTTCAAGCAGAAACGGCAAAATCCTGCCAATAAAGCCCATCTTGCAAATGGTAAATTGTATGTAAAGGGACTGCTACAGTCTAAATTCCTGACACCTACTTTACTGCGTGTTGACTCGGCTGATGAAAATATCCCCAATTTCACCATTGCTATTGGAGATAACATCACCGACGGAAGCAGTACCTTTACTAGCTATGCTGCTGATGTATCCAACTTAGAGGATGTTTCAGTGGTTCTGGAATAATCATTGAAATTAGACGGAATTGCAGCTGCGTCGGACCGCATTTATTCCTATCGGTACAAAGGTAATGGAGGTGGCATAAATGAGAATTTTGATTCGGTTGTTGACGACGGTGTCGGCATTCAGCTACTCAAAGCCATGCGTGATGACAAAATCTTGAATAGGATATGGTTTGTCACTCGATTTTATGGACCAGCTTACCATCATATTGGCAACGCACGGTTTGACCACGCAAGACAAGCATGTAGTAACGCCAATTTAAAACTGTAAGTGCCACTGATACTTATGTGATGTAATATACTGTACAGTTGTGTATGCAATAATATACACGTATGCATATAATCATGTACTATGGTAATTATTAATATTCTCCTGTTGTTGTAAATGCCTTATGTTTAGTGATATTAGTATATGTATGCTGGGATCACTTATAATCTTTATCGATGATATATTGACGCATAATGTTTAACAATTTGTTTTTGAAACTTCAACGTATCTAAGCCCCCTTCAAGTTGATGGTCCATGAGACCTAAGTTAGTTAAATTAGCGGTCGAATATAGGTAGCCCATTTTAGACGTAAACTTCATTGACCAAAACAATAGATCCCCTGTAAATCATGGGGTACATAAAACAATATGAAATATTATAAACACATAAATCTTCGCATATGCCTCTGTTATCCACGAACAAAAATATTAATTCTTGAACATAATAAGAGATATTATATTGAATCTTAGCTTACAATGTAAATAAAAGACGTTGAAATAATAATTCCCTGGTAAGCTTTGCTTGACCAACCACCGAAATGTGCTACTAAGGGTATATGCCAAGGCGTACAATGAAACTGCTAATTAACCTGGATACCATTACAGTATTTAGTTTATTTCGATACGGTGTATTGTGTACTAGTTTGTTTGTAGGCATGTATATGTTTTAGCATGTTGCACGTTTGAAAATTGAGAAAACATAAACTCTTAAAATCTTTCTTCTACTCCTACTTAAATCTGATCGATATTCTTGGCTTCCCTTGTATGTTGGCGGCGTACACGCAGTTTTATGCTTCACTGAAGCAGCTAAATGGTTTATGTTTGCGCTGCCAACATACCAGGTAACTATAAATTACTTTCTTTGTGATTAATTTATGGAAAGGCCAAACTGTTTTTGTCTTGATTTGATATTTTATCTTGTATAATTATATAATTTTACTATGCATGTTATAATTATGTTTTTTTGTATATGCGTAATTAGTTTATTGCGGAGTTTTATTTCAATCAAAACGATAAATTGAATATTGAAGATGATGATCACAGACTCAACTGTCTGTTAAATAACTATTATGATGACAATGATGGAGAAAATCCTCTTGATGCTTTCCACGTTGACAGTAACTACTATGAAATCGAACAAATCAGTTCAACAGTATTGACAAATGCACAAAAGTTCAAATATTATACAATGCATTTTAATATTCGCAGTTTGCCAAACAAATTTAGAGAGCTGAAAGAAATAATCTCTCGATTCCACGATATAAAAATTAATATGCATTGCATAATGCTGTGTGAAACATTCCTAACTGATAACAACTATGTATTTTATATAATCCCGGGTTATAAATTAGTCTGCAGAAATAGACAGACTGATTCACGAGGTGGTGTTGCTATGTACATCAGGGATGATTTAAATTACATTATCCGTGATGATATTTCTGTTAATATCGACGGTAAATTTGAATCAATATTTGTGGAGGCTCACTCAAAAACTGTAAATTGCATCCTTGGTAAAATGTACCGAGTTTCTAATACCAGTGAAATATTATCGATTAGTTACTATGATACGATTTTGAATAAACTCCAATATATTCAAAAAGAAATTTCGATTACCTAAAATATAAAAATCAAGCACATGTTTTTGAGTTGATTGGTTTTTTTCCTAAATGCAGGCTTTTTACCTACAATTACAAAGCCAACCGGAATAACGTATAGTACTGCCACTCTTATTGATAACATATACCTAAAAACAAGTAAAGAAATTAAATTAACATCAAGAATAATATTAAATAATATATCAGATCATTTACCAGTGTTCTTGTTTTCCGAAAACAAGTAACGAAATTAAATTAACATCAAGAATAATATTAAATAATATATCAGATCATTTACCAGTGTTCTTGTTTTACGAAAAATATAAATCCGTGAAATCTGAGCCTTTAATCTTTGAGCATAGAAAATTCAATAACAACAGGTATCAACAAATTTGTGAGGCCCTATCAAAAACAGATTCGTCTAGTCTAAACTCAAGTGATGCTGAAACGTGTTACAACATAAATGATGTCGTAGAATATTTGCGCCGAAAAAGATAACCAAAATACCTGTAATACAAGAACCATAGATAACCCCCGGAATCCTACACTCATCAAAACACTTAGATAAACTTTATAAAAAGCAATTGTGTAAAGAAAACGTATCACGGAAACATGCTAAATATATAACTTACAGAAATAACTTTACCAGAATCAAACGTAAGCAAAGGGAGATATATTATGGTAACTTATTTCAACAATACAAATCAAACATTAAGAAAACATGAAGCACATTAAATGAGATACTCAATAGAAAAAATGACAAAAAATCAATATCAAATTAATTCAAAATAGATAACACAATTGAAAACGACCCCACTTACATTGCAGACAACTTTAAGTTTTCTCTGAGATTGGACCCAAATATGCTTCTAATATACCACCCTCCAGCACAAATTATCAAACCTACGTACCGACATGTAAGAAAGCAACATCTCTATATTTTCGTCCTACTGACAGTAAAGAAATAATAAACACCATAAATTCTCTAAAACTCAAAACGAGTTGTGGACATGACAATGTGAATACGCTATTAATAAAACAGACAAAATTTGCCATTTCGTTACCACTTAGCATAGCTGTACATAAATCGATGGAAAGCGTGTTTTCCCGTCAAAACTTAAAATTACAAAAGTAATACCAATATATAAATCAAAAGATAAACAAAATTTTACAAATTATAGACCAATTTCACTTTTACCTAGCATATCCAAAATATATGAAAAAATAGTCCATAATCGTTTGTACAATTACTTGACAATTAACTCCTTAATGAACAAGA
>JAODUP010000440.1:102500-282500 GCA_025642065.1 Paralvinella palmiformis | reverse complement strand
AATAGGTCGTTTCGCCAGACCACATAAGAGGACAACAATATAGATTCTACATTATACATAACAAAGCTAATAAACTCAAACATGTTGTAACAACGACATAACTTTCTTACATTGGTGTAATACGGAATCTGGATGGATATAGATAAGATATCTGGCACGGGCAATGTGCGTTTTAGGGTACATAGTAAGAGGCAACAGGCACAGAGCATCAACATATCTAAACATCCTTCGAAACCTACCTCCATAAATCTAAATACAACTATACATACATTAATCTAAAAATAAAATGTTCCATACCTCCACATATTGATAAATGTGTGCGTATACCTAAGCATGTGTCTGGTCTACTCATCAGCCTGTGGGAACCAGCTAATTCGCTTTTCGTTGGCGACAAATATGTCACGCCCACAGGAAAGCGGCTACATGCAGGCTACGTACAAAAATCGGAAGCACGTAAAAAACTACTATCAACTACTATCAACTACTATCAACTACACAATCAGAGTCGCCACAAGACCACAGTCCACATCCACATCCATCATCGAACTTGATCAGGATAGTTTCCAGAAGGATCTCAGAGTGTTTCCACCAGCCAATTGGACCCTCAAGGCAGCGTCAATCCAAAAACATTTCTAATTTCCACTCATCCTCCCACCTCTCATCTGATCCAAATCTCCGTGGTTAATCCACCCATTCGAGGTTCTTGTCTCCCGAGACCACTCTATGAACGATGACCCGATTGCGGCGTTGACCTTCGCGAACTCCGAGAACTCCAGAATCAGAAACCTTTCTAACACACATTATATAGTTTGGTACGCTGACGGTAGGCAGCATGGTACTGGCAACACCGTTTGGGCCGCGTAATCTTCTGTAGAAACGTCCATCTCAGGAAGAATCCCTGAGTTCACTCCCATCACCTTAACTGGAATGACTGCCCTACTCGAGACACTCCATTGGTGCAGAACCCATCAAACTCTCCACCAGAGGATAATCATGTACACTAACTCCATGGCTGCACTCCTCATCCTCCAGAAACACACCCCTTCGACGTACCCATAAACAGCCCATCAAATCTGGGACAAAGTCGAAATAGTTTTATAGATACCCAACTCCCACTCTTCAGATGTCACTCGTATTCCAGGAGTTTCAAGATTTCAGATAGACACACCGTTTTCAATATATGTCAAAACTGTTTTGATCCAATCCAATAATAATAATAATAATAATAATAATAATAATAATAATAATATGTTGTATTTATATAGCGCCCTATTCAGCTAGAAGCTGCTCTAAGGCGCTTTACAATATTATTTACAATATTGATATCCCTGACTCAGAGCTGTTTCCACCCAGCACCTATCTCAATTCCCAATGGAGTATACAACGCATGCTGCCATTATAGGCGCAAAGCGTTACTCAAACACATAGTCATCGCGTCCTGTCAGGTACTCGTTTTTATGGATGAGTGAACCAGTCACCACATGACAGCATTGCAGCTCACGGAGTCTCGAATCCGCGTCCTACGCTCTAACTAACTGCGCTATCACGGCTCGACAATAGCTGATCGAATGCCCTGGAATACCGAATATACGCCTAAATAGTATACAGAAAGTATCCCGGTTCATCATTTCCTCCCCCGTAGAAGAGAAAGTAAAGTATATATTAAGACGATCAGCCATTATCCACAAGACCATTTACCCCCTCATCAGCAGACAACCCTATGGCCTGCAGTAAACCCTGAATTAAAGTAACAAACCCCGTATAAGAGGCCGTGACCTATAGCGACGGCCTGGGTATTAATACTCCTTAACATAACAAGACAAGACAAGTTTCAGAGAATTGTCTTTGAGACTGCAAATAAAGTGTAACATAAAGGAAGTTTGGGCGTTATTTGGTGACCGTTTACATTAGGAGATTCAATTACATAAACTGAGACGAGAGCTCTCGATATGTGTGTCAGGGTTGTGGCTAGTTAATGCGGTGTGAATCGGATACTGTAAAGTCACTGCAATCCAGCATTAAGTCAGCACCACATTCTATGGTGTGGCCACTTAATGATACAGGGCTTGCTTTAAATTAAATTACTATAATTGCTCGCCTAGCTTACTCAGGTGGTGGTTATCTGTGAAAGCAATCGTGAACAGGTGTGTTCTCAGAACAGATTGAATATGTTCAAGAGACGGCGCATTTCTAATATCCGCCAGTAACCTATTCCACAAAGTGGGGACTGCAATACTAAACGCAGAATCACCATATGATTTGAGCTGAGACACAGTCACCTACAGTAGTTTCTGACTGGATAACCTGACATTTTGGAGATGACTTTCTAATGGAAACTAGTTCACACAGTTATTCAGATTTGTAAGTTTTTGTAAAATCTTGAAATGAATATACTATCTAACAGGTAGCCAATGTAGATTTTGAGGAATTGGAGTCATATGATCATAAATATATTTTATATCGCGAGATGACAAAAGCTTACTTCATCAGCACTGTCAAGGGGTGCAATCTTCCTGTGACAAGAGTGCTTTTAAACAGTGGATGCTCTCAAGATGGTAGTTGGCAATCCGGCATACTGATGTGACATTTTCATTAAAATAGTATCTTTATAATTAATAATATCTGGTAAATGGTTTACATAACATGAAAAATGGGTGAATTGAACGATTTTATTTTAAAAATAACTCACTCCATATGTGCTTCTTGCAGTTTTCATTTACCTCTAGGTGCTATTCAATCTAACAAACTACGTTATGACATTTTGACCAATAGTGTGTTGTATTAACAAAAACAACTTTATCAAATTGGGTGAAAACGTCATACCATTGGCACCCTGTCACGCATAAAGCATTTCTACCGCCACCGCCAACAAAAGGATAAATATTGCTATTTTGTTGCTACATTTCTGCGTGATCTCTAAATAAAATGACTTCCACAAAACCGTATAGAATTTGGTTGCTTAATACCGTACAGTGAGTCTATTTATAAGGTTAGATTTGTCTAACAACAGCCCTATTTACTGGTTCACGGTTATAATATAAAATAATGTTTGTATCCACATATATATATATAATATATATATATATATATATATATATATATATATATATATATATTTTAATTAAACTTAATTCATTAGGAGACTGAGAATACCTTTATCATTCCACTGGTTATGGCGGCTAAAGTGACCTGAATAATGTACTGTATATTGGTATTGCTTTATAATTTTGGACAGTGAACTTTCAACCTCAGTTTTTATTCAATAGACATCATTTAAAACTATGTCGTATCTTTGATATCATACCATTAGCCGAATATTATATCACCATGGAGTTTTGATATACATATGCTTCTTGTTATAGTTCATACATATATTCATAATACATTTACATCATACCGCTAATCATACCTATGGGTGTGTCATTTAAGGTACCATTATTGAGGTGACTTAGAATAGCTGGTTATAATAAGATCATTGTAAAGCTCGAGGCACGTTATAATGATTCTGGTTAGTAAATATTCACTAACATAACCTGCAGCTGAATTACAGATCTAGGTTACAGTTTACGCTGTAAAATAGGGAATATTAAATCTAGATAGATTTGTTTATGTCTACGTCTATCTATCTGTCTATCTAACTATCTCTCTGTGTATCGGTTTATGTTCCACACGATGACGTGAAAAAATTGCATCCTGCTGGATGATGGTACTTACTGTCGACTTCTAACTTTGAAATCATTCCAAGACCACACATGTTGAGAACATATCGTTCTAACCTTGACACCTGTTTTTGTTCAACATGTTCGTATTGTTTGGAGTGAATATTGGAGGAATGTAACGCAACCTACTTGGCCTGCTGGCTGCTGAAAGTACGATTAATCCAAGCACTTGGTAAAAATGTTAAAAGAGCAGTAGGTTCCATCATGCCTTAGTCTTGAATCTTACACCAGGTTGATTGAGTTAGATTATGGAAACAGCTCTGTTAACGTCACGACTGAACATCAGAAGGATAACTGGCAGTCCTCAAGTTCAATCACTGTGGGTTGCACACTGAGATCATAGTCTACTTCTGAACACTTGTCCATTATAGCCTGAAACGGTTCGTCGTGGGTGCTTTGTGTGTTGTTGAGAAGGCGAGGAATAGATATTAGGCATCCAGTTGACTTAGAGTTAGTTGAAGACGTTTTTCGCGATGGGTAAGTTTTCGCTCATGCAGAGGGTGTAGCCTATTGCAACATGTATCAGCTTTTATCTGGTAGCAAACACAAGGAGGCGGTCATTTACATTTGGACCATTATCATAGATCAGGAACTAATCAATACACCATTTCAGATGAAGAAACTTCGGGTTAGAAATATACCACACTGGAAATCTCCGTAGTTAACAGCGACGACAGCTCTGAAAAGGCCTGTGTTCTGATGGCATTATCTCACTTAAAACGTAATCATATCGGATATGCATGGTGATATTTTGGTAAGTGAATACCTATTTTAAATAAATATGAAACTCAGAGCTGATCGAATGAAAATAATAAATATGTGTTGCGCTGGGTCTTAATTGACGACCTATTTAGGGATCACGTACATATATTTGAGACAGTGGTATTATAAAATGTCGATTTGAACAATAATGAATTTCTTCCTGTAGTGTACTGAATTCTGGATAACATTTTCTAATCCGAAATATTCCAGAGATTCTCGTAAAACAGGCTACGTCTAAAACCTCGATGGGTAGATCGTCCATATCGTTGAGTAGGCGCAACACGCATGGTGTTGGTTCTTTGTTGGGAAGACTGCGCTTGCAGGTACTTGCAGGTGATAGAAATGCTTGTATGTCTTCTTCACTGGCAACGTTTGTCCCGGTTGATGGCAGTTTGGGTGGCGTACTTTAGCTAGACAGACTTGGGTTTGATCTGCAGAATGGTTGTGGGTTTTGAGCTGCCTTGGGGTTTTCTATCTGCAAGTCTGTAATCATATAATCCTAACACCAACTATTTGATTTTCTGACGCACAATTATGTTTTGCGAGTTGCATGTTTGGTATACATGGATCCACCATAGGAAAGTTTGACATCGTCATTATTACTGTGAACAATTTTCATTATAAGAGATACCTAGGATATATGTTATACTAGAGAAAACTGTAGAATGTATTCAAACACACTTTAGTCAGGAACGGTGTATATGGTGTTGATTTGACGTCATAACCAATATAAAGACAAGATCCCTTTATATACCACAGTCTGTAATTTATTATAAAAACTAATATGGACAAAATATTCATTTTCGTGATATGTTTTATATTTTTTCCTTTAATGTTTATCTCTGACCTTTTTCGCGTGACGTATTTTCCTAGATTCCTAATAACTGCGCTCGTAGATAGAACAGCGGTTATTACAAGAAACCGAATCACGTCACTGTTAGTCGTAGTACTGATCTCTGTGGTATCTTGAAGCAGGTTATTTGGTGATATATTAGTAATGGAATAATATCATATAGCCGCAGTAGCAAAGTCGAGTTATAGCAAATCAAAGACTTTCAGGTAACCGATTAATCAAAGCCCGAACGAGAGAAACAGGGTGAGGTTCACTCACCTTGAAACTTTATGGTAAAACAACCACAATGCAGACATTCACAGAGTTGAAGAGAGCTTATATAATGATATGTTATTGCCTTTATATAAAATCAATTTTAAAGAACTACTAGCCCATCACGTGATAATTGCTTAATCAAGCAACATATTTTGCATACGACTTGGTGAATGACGTTTTTATTGCTACCAATATCATTCAATCGCATGTTACCATATTGATTTGACGATATAATATAGTATATTAGTCAATTAAATGAATAATTATGTCAACGTGAAGATGTATCTGCATGACACACACACACACACACACTTAAGTAAGGTGAAACATATATATATATATATATATATATATATATATATATATATATATATATATAATTATATATAATCAGTTTTAAGTTTGCATATCTTTAATAAGAGCTGCCCAGGCAGTAATTAATTGTACTCAAGGTGTGTTGAAATCGCATAGCAATTATATAACAAAGTAAATTGCAC
This sequence comes from Paralvinella palmiformis, assembly GCA_025642065.1. Classification (NCBI taxonomy): domain Eukaryota; kingdom Metazoa; phylum Annelida; class Polychaeta; order Terebellida; family Alvinellidae; genus Paralvinella; species Paralvinella palmiformis. The sequence continues at coordinate 276,414 of JAODUP010000440.1, read as the reverse complement.
TGCCCACTACCACTAGCCCAGACACCGTGAGCACATAGCATCATACACATGGTCGGCGACATAAAGGGCGAAAAGCTATCATTGATCAATATGTTGTTGATGTTCGGCCAATGACAGTCAGTGCTCAACCATGCTAAAATATCCTCAATCAAATTATCGCAACTGGCGGTTACTTGATAGGTAAAATTGTTGGCCGGGGTCCATAACACTATGGTCTTTGGCTGCGTTGGGCAGGTGGCGGTTCTAGAAAGGTCAGTTTAAATGTGACTTGCGTCGGGACTTTGGAAACGCGCCGTTTAATAGCAGGTGGTATTTCCAGATAGGTGGCGTTAAGAGCAGCTTTGATTTTATATATATATATATATATATATATATATATATATCATCAACATCATCATCATCATCATCACATATTACACATGCTTGTGCGCGTGAGTGTGTGCGTGCGTGTACGTATGCGTGTGTGCGTGTGTTTTAGGGTACATGTAGAGAGGCACAGGCGCAGAACCTCCTTTGATACCTATACCTCCACAAATCTAAATCTAAATAAACTATGCATACATCAATCTAATTATAACATTTCTACACCTCCATATATCGATACATATGTACGTATACATGTGATGTGCCTGGGCTACTCATCAGCCTGTGGGGCCCGGTTAATTCGCTTTTAGTATGCCACAAATATGTCATGCCCGAGGGAAAGCGGCTACATGCAGGCTACGTACAAAAGCGGAAACACGTAATTCGACACCACAGCTCGCAGCAAAAAAAACGCGTGCGTGTAGTTCAATGGAGACTTACTACATACATATGATAACTACTTTGACACCACAGTTTACATTCAATAGTAATTTTCTGTGGTCCAAAAGAAACTTGTATATAAAGAATATTTCGACACCTCAGATGCTGACCTCAGCTTTATTCTGGGTTCGAATAACAAAAAAACCTACTTATATGAACCATATCGATAAACGTCCGATTGGTCTGGTTATATATATAGCAAATCTAACCATGGAAAACATGACGACATACTTTTCTTACATTGGTGTAATAAGGAATCTGGATCATTTCCATGATATACTTTCAAATTTAAGGGTCATCGTCTCACAAAGATAACTATCTCAAAATGTGAGTACCAGCCAGGTGGATAACATCGCACTGTGCATGTCATAATGACATAGTTGGATACTACGCCTCCAATCTCAAATCGGTTATATGTCGGTTTGCCACCGTCTACACCACAATTCCGCTCCACCTTGAAATTAAAAAATATAAATAATTAGATTCGCAGGTACATTGTCTTAAAAATCCTAAAACTAACATTACTTTATATAGAGATTATCATCTGAGGCTGTCAATGGCAAAATGTCTACAAAAATGTAAGGAAAGAGCGCACCTGTATTGTGACGTCATCGTTGAAAGTAAATCTCATATTTCGGCACTGTCCCGGGATAACGTTGTTTGACCACAGATCAATTGTGTGTATCTCATATGACTTTGAGAAGTCAAGTCTAATCCACTGACCCAATTTATTCGTGGTAGTCATCCAACTTGTTGTAAGATCACCGTCAATCATTTTATGGCAGACATACCCCTCTGCCGCTGATGACACTCTGCAGGACATGAAGTCTTTCAACTGGACAGTATTTCTCCAGATTATGTTGGCTAAAGTGGATGAACGAAACAATTGATTGATAATACCATAATTTTGGATAATGTGTTCAAACTAGATCATCATTCACAACGAGAATGCAAGCTATTCTCCATCAGCTTGACGAGTATAAAGAAAGAACAAACAAAGTAACAAAGTAAGAGTTGCCGGAATAGGGTGAAGCAGAGGGAGGGGACAGATAAAACCTTACCGTAGGATGACTTCCTCCTAATCAGAGAAACAGCTCGTTGTCCAGTTGTTAGAACCGAAGAATCATTTGTGGTGTTGTATAACCGACACTTTGAATCCTCATATACGACAGACTTACAGTGAACTTTATTCGAGCACCTTATTAAGCACATCTCAATTATGCAAGTGCTACTAATTGAGCCAATCAGTGATGACGAATCTGGTGCTTTATTCAAAGTTTCATACTGAACTGTTTGCGAAACTAATGCCGATCCTATGACATCCATTGATATGGACAACGCAAAGATCCGGTATAAGAACATCATTATTGGACCGCTGTTATGGCTGCCGACTTAAACTAGTCCTTTTCTTTTGATGTTCTCGGCCAGTTGTATACGAATGGTGTATGGCAAAGGCTCGAAATTGATTTGTTATTTGTGGGATAGCCACTCAATTATTAATAATGGCATATTAATACGTATTTGCAATACGTCAATAATGGCTATAGTTGCTATCCATGGTAGAAGAAAATTGTTCCCGTTGATCATGCCTCGGGTATATTTGTATAATATATTTATACGTGGGCACGGTCAAAATCGTTCAGTCTACTAGTCCATACGTTCGACCACCTTACCGTTTTCAGCAGGTCTCGCATCCAGCGGTCACTCTTAACTTATTTTGTCACTTTCCCGCAGGGCTAGTGACTGACAATTTTCAGTCTCCCCTCGTGTTGCAACATGCCCCTATTTTCGAAGTAATTATGACGAATAAATTTGCAATAAAACTACACAGAGCGTTGGCATCGTGTTTGTATCGTGTGTGAGCGTGAGAGTGGGTGTGTGTTTATCACAATTTAGTGACTGCTAATTAATGACGAACAAAGTACATGGAAAGTATGTGCAATGTAAATGTAATTTTATTTTATATATAGGCTGAAAGTTTGTAGTACTACATCACAAATTCAGACAACTTTTTATATGTAAGTTATCAAACGATAGTTACGTTCGACAAATATCTATATACTGTATTTGGACGATTAATTATCTCTTCTTTTTTTCGGGACTTTGATTTTATCATTATCTTGGTGTAACTTTAGGTGATTGTTTGAAGTAATGCAACATAGCTGATGTGGTTATGTTGGGCTGATATTCGAATGTGAATGAGTCACATGACTGTAACATGGCCATCTGATTGGTCATCGACCTGTACCCGCGTCAATTATTTACTTCTCCGCAACCAGTATTTACTTACCCGGGCTACTGAGAAGTCATTAAGGTTGAGTCCATTGACCTGAAAGAAAACTAGACCGAACACGGCCGCCAATTTGGTGGCAAACAGGTCCCAACTTACGGTCGAGGAAATAGGAACGCCGACTGGAAAAATCTGTTCTATAAACGTGGTGAATTATTGTTGTATCAATGGTTGCATAAGCCGTGGGCGTGGAAGTAATACAAACGGAGTGTATTTTCATCGGTAAGTATAAGGAACACATTTAAAATAGCTGTTAAAGCGGGGTTTTTTTGGTGGGAAATTAAGCTTAACTATTATTATATTTAGCCTGTACGACAACTCCCGGCCTATCTCTGGCGTTTGATCCCAATTTAGCCAGATCTACGGACTTGAATGAAACGACTTTTACATATTCATGGCATATAATAGGAGAGGAATAATATATATTATCTACACACACAAAATTATAATGCACACATCACAATAAATGTCCGTATTCGCAGGTTCAAAACTCGAAGCGCAGCCGCTTCATGGCCGCTTTTTCCCTTGCCGGAAGTCAGAACTGTTTGGTCATGGCGGCCAATTCAAACTCTACTGACTGATCGGTCTAGTTTTATATGTAGGTCAATGGTTGAGGCCTTCTCGCATCACTGATGAACCATATACACAAACAATATATCACGACCGGAAAATAACAGTATTAGGAAATTGACATCCCAGATTTTATCACAGTATAATAAATAATGGAGTCGTAAATAAAAAATATTTTCATCTATTTAAATATTAATTAAGCCTATATATATATATATATATATATATATATATATATATATATATATATATATATATATACTCTTTGTGTGTGTCCATGTCGGTAGGAGTCTGTATGCTTACGTGTTTGGACGACCGTGTGTGTATAATTGAACGTAGGGCCAGTTCAGTATTTCAATATTCAGGAAAAAACGATTAAGTAGTTCTCATTTAATAAATAGTATAATTATCAAAATATGTTTAATACTTTTAGGGGATATTTTGTTCTCGTCCAGTAATAACCCATTGTGCAATATTATCACTTTCTTTTTCGACCTAAGTCACTTCGCGTCTTCCAGGTGTAGGTAGTGTACACAAAAAAAGGCTTAACATTTCACTCTGATTAGAGAACAACTTGTAACTCCGGACCTGTCAAATGTATGTCGCTATAGTTGATATAGATAGGATTTGTGCGGTTATTCGAACCCGGAATGAAGCCGAGGTCATCATCTGTGGTTTCGAAATGATCTTAAGCATAAGTTTCTTGGAACTCCAGGAAATTACTGCTAAATATAAACCGTGGTGCCAAAGCAGGTATATTGTGTATGTACTAACTCACCAATGAACCACACGTTGTTAACTGCGAGCTGTGGTGTCAAATGGTACTTTTTGTACGTGCTTGCGGTTTCTGTAAGTAGCATGCATGTAACCCCTTCCCTGTGGACATATTTGTCGCGTACGAAAAGTGGATCAGCTGGACCCAACAGGTCAGTAGGCCAGACACATATATAGATCTACATGTGTATTGATATGTGGGGGTGTAGAATAATTTATATTTATGTATATGTATTATTTATGTGTAGTTATGAAATATGTATGTCTAGTTATGTATTTGTATATTTAAATATATTACCTTAAATATTCAGGTAATTCGTCTATTGCTAACTGAGATTTAATACAGATTACCTGAAACTTTCAGGTAATATACATATCATCTGATTATACAGATTAACTGTAATACACGGTTTTGGAGCCAATTAATGTCATATGGCAGGATATGACTGTATATTCTGTTAGATATGTGAGTTGTTAAATATATAGGTTGTGTTGTCTAAACTACTAGACAAATACTTATCTAATACTAATACGATTATGTAATTGAACTTCAGATAAAGTGTGGGTGTTCGTATATTCTGTTAGAAATGTGAGTTGTTAAATATATAGGTTGTGTTGTCTACACTACTAGACAAATACTTATCTAATACTAATACCATTATGTAATTGAACTTCAGATAAATTGTGGGTGTTCTTATATTCTGTTAGAAATGTGAGTTGTTAAATATATAGGTTGTGTTGTCTACACTACTAAACAAATACTTATCTAATACTAATACCATTATGTAATTGAACTTCAGATAAATTGTGGGTGTTCGTATATTCTGTTAAATATGTGAGTTGTTAAATATATAGGTTGTGTTGTCTAAACTACTAAACAAATACTTATCTAATACTAATACCATTATGTAATTGAACTTCAGATAAATTGTGGGTGTTCGTTCTCTCGTGTATGCATATTTTCATGTATGTAAGCATGCGTATATATATATATATATATATATATATATATATAATTTTTACACCAGAAATGGCTGAGGATATAATGTCAACTTGATATTTATTCTATTACGTAGCTCTGATGGACAAAATGTTGGATGACTCGGTTTTATTAGAAATGTGTTTGTGCTCCAGTAGAATCATCCAAAGCTGAATTGATGTGATGTAGATAAGTTGACCCCGTCTAGTAGCACAAAAAGACGGCTAAAAGACGTAAATTTTGGTATTATTAATATGAAATAGATTGAAATATATGTGAGTAGGCAGTTGATGTCGTGAAATATGTGGGCTTTCATACTCTCTTTTGGAACGGAAAAGACTTGTAACGTCTAATAATACTAGAAAATTATTTCGGATGTAATTCCAGCTGAATTTTCAATCTATCTGACAGCTCGAATCGAGAAAATGCGTGGAACATTCTTGTTGATTATTTTTTGAAGGTTAAATCTATTTCCCTTTTCGTACCGGACATTTGAAGAGGGCCAATTTACTTTGACAGGGAGGTTGGGGAATGTGTTCCTGTAGCTATTACATATTTCAATAAACTAAGAAAGGTTTTTTTGAAATTTATGTATTCCAAACAACAGTCTGACATCCTAAGTCTTCAAATAGCATGCAGCATATATAAGCATATACCCATTAATTTGCCATTACATATTTTAGTAAGCCAAGAAAACTTTTGGAATGATGTGTGTGGGTGTTCAAGACATTCCAATAACAAATCTGTAGTTATTCACATTTATTAAACTTGAAACAAGAATGACAATTTTACTGGATAAAAAATAAATAAATAAATTTTAAGGAAACAAGAAATCTTTTAAGGTGTCTTATCTCAAATTTCCAACATGCAAAGATTTCGTATTGCATGATAAGATTTTGTGCACAAATTAGGCGAAATGGGCAGGGAGGACCTCCAAAGGGAATGAAGCGAAGTGAAAGATGAGGCATCATTCAGACATGCCTACGCCGAGACCAGTTAGACCATCCAAGCGCCCCATGATGATATTAAATATTGTGGCATTAAACAACGCATGTTTGTCAACGTCCCCTTAAGCTTTGACCGACTGAGCTACGGCTTCGGTTGGCTTCAGCGTCGGTCACGTCCAGGCCATAAGGCCGAGGAACAACTGGCCATGGAAGCATCCGACAAACACGACTGGGATTCGAACCCTGGCCTGAAGTTTTGTACTGCAATGTTCTAACCGGTGCAATATTGATGTGCCCTACTTTCAGCACGGAACGTCGTCCATTAATGATGTCGCAAGAATTCTATAGAACAATCGAAAAGAAAATACAAAATGGCCTCCTGCAGAAACGTTTGTCTATGTATGATGTACGATGGATGTTATTTTACGGCACATCGGTACAACTTAAGGCATTCAGAACTGGTGTATGTACGAGTAATAACATAGTGAATTGGTAATACTCAAGCTGTCTTGAGAAAGAGGGCGAAAGCGTGACAATGTTCATCCAACTCCAAAATATACAATTCCGTATTAAAATTCTGGTCATTTTAATTTCATCAAAACTGCGATTTCATTCAACCCTATCAAGATGGTGTTACAATACGTGAACATTTTAATTTTACTTTCACAGAAATTCGGGTCCCGGGCAGTATTTGGGGGCCAATAATGGGATCCTTACGAATATTCGTATCTGTTCGTTTTCTCATGTATAGTGAATCAAATAATGTCAATAAAAGTTACTATTATTAGAGTAGTCACACCCAAAAAAAGTATTGGTCACACAAAAAAGGTTTTAAGCGTTATGATGATCTGTATTATAATGACGAATCGTAGATTGGATTGGATGTCTTTCGTTTCATGATCTATAATCATAAAACAGGGCTAACAAATGAAACTGTGAACACATTATTTCCAGCGTGATCCCTTTTATTGAGTGGTTGAGCATAGTTCCTTCCTCACCACTCACAGGGAACGAGTACGGAAAGCTCCACGAGATCAACATATAAAGAATGAATGATCTTTGGTACGCAAAAACCCATTGTGATGCCTAGTTGAATTCAATTGAAATAACTAACCAGATAGAATAGATCTGATGAAATAGATAGCATTACAATATGCCCATTGAACTTCGATGTATTTTCAACTGCAGTTCAATTTATAAATATCTAATAACACCTTCATAATACAACACAGTCTAATCTAAATCAGGTCAGAAGTCACATTATTCAGTACATTGTTCAAATGGGGTTTAAATGATTAAAGGACATTTTAACTAACACCAAATATGTCAAAATTAATAGTTTAATTTTACGTTTTAATGTACACATTAAATTCATTACAGAACAAGATGATATAACAGTGGGTTGACTTTTTTTCACAGATAGTTAACAAAGCGGTTTTAGTTATTGAGAGGATTACCAAATTTTGATATATTTAACAAGGAGGAACATGATCTCCCGAAACAACACATTTTTAACAAAACAATCCTTAAATTACCGACCTGCATAACGTTCACATTAGTCATACGACTTGTACTATTTTACGCTTAGCGTTGTTCAAAGATGTGACCTAGTAATAGCATGTGGTCAGGATTGGCCTTTACGTTCAGCAAATAATTCTCAGAATGCAGTACACGTTACCACAACGATGACGACGACGACAGCAAAAATATTCTTTAAACAATATTGTACAATAATGGCAAGTATTCAAACCATGTAAGATGCAGTACAGCTGGCTTCGGATCAGGTGTAAGAAAATATCACACTTGTGCCACAAGGTGTATGTGAAACCAGTGAAGTGTAATATATTGATAAAAGTTTATTGAACAAATTAAAATACAAATGAAGCCATTTTCAAACAAGCAGTAAGTCGGTTAAAACTTTCAATAATCTCACCAAAATATATAGCTTTTTGAAACTGTTGGTTCGAGTCTGTCCAAAGTAACTTTTACTTCAAAAACAAAACCAGATGCCTACCACCTTTAGCAATACGCGTGGAACCTACTCTAATAAAATTAATACAGACTAAGAATTTTAATTCTAGATGGGATTGTCGATTCTACACCCTTCTGTGTAGGCGGTGGTCACGTTCAGTTAAGCACCGAAGGCACTAATAATTTTAACAGCTTGGTTGTACCTGATAATGGAATTTGCTTCCAGACGCTAACATCACACCAAACACTCCTCATCGAGTCAAACATCGGGCTAAGAGTCAACAACAACTAATCAACGTCAGATGAATAACATTTGCAAAAGTATTATTTTTTAAACGGAGCTTGCAGTGTAAATGTATTATTGGCATTTAAAAAAGCTATTTTGCAGCATCAAAACGCAACAACAATAATGTACAATGTGATTAGATTTCGTACTGTACAGATTCTATGTACATCATATAATACAGGCTATGAACACATATTTAATGCTTCATGAGTAGAAGTCACAACGACGACGATAATGATGATGATGATGATTTTAGTTTATACGACACACTGACTTGCAAAGAATACCCCATGTAGGCAAGCACACATATCGAGCACAACATTAAACATCCAGCATGTTTACAATTTGACAATAGCCGTACACCAAAGCCTTTTCCATCCATCTGCAGCCAGATGCTTAATACTACAGCCAGTATTGGCGACAGTCATCAATATTCCATTACGAGTTTAACAACGAAATCTAAATATGCCTCCTGACTAGTTTTATCCGATTATTCATCATTTAAAATTACCCCATCCAAAGAAGAATGAATAGCATTTATAACAAAAAAAAATTCTATTGAATACCAATGCCCTATATTTATATAATGCCTACTCATGATTACTGCGCAGGCAGTTTGTACAGGTTAGTACGCATGAACTAAAACTGTTTGTGGTCAAAAGAACTATATAAAAAAATGGCCTCCTTACTCTGGATGAGAACATCATTAGATGTGTGCCACACCTCATAAATATATCCTCCGCCCCCTCTAAAAAAACAGTCAAACATACTGTCCAATGACCAGAATAATATAAATCTTAAAATTCTATTATTCACTAAGCTAGATATGAAATATGACCACTGTATGTAAATCTACCATCCAAAAAAAAGCATGTGAATGGGGGAAATTAAACTGTAGACATAAGAAGAATTAAGAGGTGTCAAGTCTATATTGTGTTCTGAAATCTTCAGGAATACTGCAGCTGTTTGGCTAATATGTGATGGAGATATTTCGCTTGACAGTGTGTTATTAATACTTACAGTTTTTGATTAAAATATGCAGACACCATTTACACAAGCAGTGATTACCATTAGAACATACTTGGCTTACACAGATGCTACTAAATTCAAACATGTTTTGATAATAGCCCGTAATAAATTCCACTTCAGATAAATATATAAAAATGTAAATAATGCTACTTAAAGATTGGCTTACTAGCAACTATTCATGAACAACAAATTTATCCCCACAAAAGAGATACTCTCATCCAAACACTGCTCCGTATATACGAACAAAACACATATCAGTCTTCACTACTTCTTGATATGGTTGCAAACTAGTAATATCAAATTACTTACACATGTCAAATAGTTGTGCTATTAATATTCTACACTCATTAACATCTCATACATTCATATATGTTAGCATACTGCAGTATAATCTAAGCTTTGATTGAGAACACAGTAAAACAATACTACACTAGCAAAATTTACATTTTGAGAGGGACTGGCATTATTAAGTGTTTTTCTACATGCTAAGAAATGGGACAACTAATGGACATTGTAATAGACATTGCAATTCAAATATCATTATATATAGGCCTTTTAATGGAATTTCATATAAATGGCCAATTTCATAATGAACAATCGAGAAATTCAGCTGAATGTGAACTAAACGATCCAGTTTTTTTTATCTAAAGACAACTGAACAAATGCTGGCATTCAACATAATAGCAACTCGTCATGGAATATTTCCTGTAAACATTGCTACAATGGTGAGCCTTCTCGTTGATTCATGCCTTGTCTACGATGCTCTGCAATGGCCTCCCACATACGACATAGCATACCACCTCTGAAAGGCACAACAGATAACATTCAATCATCACCAATATGTACATAACACAAGACAACGTACAATATTCAATTTCATTATTACAGTCTAGTTCCATTATAACACTGTCCAGTATACTGCAGAAGTGGATATAATGCAGGAATGCATTGCTCCTAGTCATTTGGACTGAATATATCAATTATTAGGGGGTTTTCTGCATTAACTGAATATTCTTCCATAGCATTCAAAGTTTCAATAGAGTATTTGCATTACACTGTATTTGTCATCACCCGTATTTGTCATTAGTGATGATCAGCAATTACCCAATCTGTCAAAAAGTTGATCTAACCTGGAGAAGTGAATATTTAATTAGACCTTAATTAAATATCAAAACAAACACATGTTCATGTGGATGGTTTCATCTGTAACATGTGGCACTGATAAATAAAACTAATCGGCACTTTGCATTGAATGTGGCTTCATCCAGAAAATAATTCTGATTACTGGTATCTCGGTTAACATATACTATTTCTGTTTTATTAATTACATGTAGAAAAAAAATGATTTCCATGTAAAACCCACTATATTTCTATACTAAACACATAACACAAGAGATTTCAAGCCAAAATTAAAGCCTTAATCTATTGGAGAGAAATTGGAGTTGATCACAACAGTACAACAAGGTGAATCACAAGTCAGAGTGCATTGTGATGCTGTTCAAACCCCCATCCCAATTAGACTAGAATGTTAATTTTATCTATATAGATTTGTATCATAAAAGAATCACATAATCTAACAAAAAGAATAAATGAAGTGGGATTTTTAGCTAATGAACAAATATGAAGTGGTATTTAGTTACCAGGTAGGCAGCATGGTATTTCCGTAATTTATCATTCTAACTGGATTAAAATAATTGTATTTTGTCATCTACAAGAAAATTCAGTATTGATGGATGTTCCTAAATTATCATGTGATATGACACCATACATTAAAATATGACAGAAAATGGCTGGGAAGAGTCGTATTATGGCATCTCTCCATTGATACCATTAATGCACATACACCATTATCATCCACTGTGGACTTATATAATGTGGTCCATGTCTATGGGCCCCAAACACAATGTTATAACAGAGCCACACTATAACAAGATTATTAAGACACTAAACTAACATTACTAGCTAAGGTAGAAATATATCAGAACAATTCCCATTGTCATTCTAATAAAAGGAAAATAGAATTTCTTTACTCAACTCTACTTTCCAGCCATCACATGAAAAGAATATGAAGCAATCAAGCACACTAGAATGATATGGATACAGAATAATCCCACAATCATATGATGATGATTGATGTTTTACGGCCACTTTTGTGCACGTGATAGGCTAAATGGGCCAAGCGACCTCCAATGGTAATGAAGTGAAGTTAAGGATGAAACATCGTTCAGATATGCCCATGCCAAGATTTGAACTCAGGCGTATAAGTCGAGTTGCTTCTGAGAACTCCCTTTTCTCTACCAAAAAAATCGACTTATACGCGAGTATATATGGTATATCCATTTTCTGTCACGAATACTCTGCCGGTTTCCGATGATGCCGTGCTAAATTGCATGTCACAACCAATCGGAAGTCTAATTTTGCTGTTAAAACACCAATCATTTTGCAGTCTTTTTTTAGAGAAAATGTGATTATTTATATGGAAGTGTACCAACAGCTAGCAATAACTTTGTCTCATCATTTTAAAAGAGAACAGCATGAAAAGGTACAAAAGTTCCCTGGTCTATCTATGGGTTTACTAGTCCTAATAATATTCAAATCAAAATATTTAGTAGATGAAGTGTTCAGTTAAAGATGAATCATTATGATGTACACAGTGTGAACATTATGATGGGGATCTGCTTAATGGGTTTTGAAATCAATAAAAAAATATTATTCAACAATTATTGATGACAAAAAATGAACCATAGCTCTTGTGTGTCTTGCTCGCGTCATCAGTATGAAGGATGTGGAACGGATAGTTGTCAGTTCGGATAGTTGTCAGTTCCCTCGCTGAATGTAATTTTTCCCAATGATAGTATTAGATATATGTCATGGTTTACCATAAATGTGATCTATTTGAAATATACCTTTACTCATAAATAGAAATCATAACTAGTATGTGGACTAGCAAATTACTGAGTATGTCTATCCATGGTACTAGTCCATTTAAAATACATACATACCAAATGGAAGTGTGTGTGTGTGTGGGGGGGTGTAATTATGTATGTGCTTATGTAGAGAACAATACATCCATACACACCTAAGGTTTAATCTCCTCAAGTCTTCTCTTGTTACCCAATCCAACAAATGTTTCTTGGTAAACTTTTCACTTATTAACTGTAACAATAACAACAACAACAACAACAATATAATTTATATGTTAGACACTGTATACAGTTAACCAACATCAAAATAGTTAAAATGGTCTAAATAATTCAATGCTGTATCGTTAGTATAAATTAACATAATCATATTTTCAGTCCTAGTGCAAGTTGTGCACAATATGATAGATAACTGCTAGTTCAGAACACTGTATGTTTATAACCGGAAACTGACATGTTGCTTAATTTCTTTTATGCTGCTATATCAGCTTAAGATAATTGTAACTTCACACACACGCACGGCAATAGAGAGTGGATGCATTATTTTCAATAACAATAAAAATTAACATGTCATCATCGCGTTATAATAATTATAATCATTTTACCTTGTCAATTGTATCTTGATCTATACTGAGGCTTTGTAGCCACTCAACCATCTCCAAATCAACACATTCAGCAGGTGAACCTAGACAACCATAGATAAAACATTATGAATGGCAACATTATTAGTGTGAACATTATTATGAAGACAAATGAACCGTGACTGTTGTTTGGTATACCAGCCAATGACATCCCCGATGTTAGTTGTTTAAGACCCATTCTAACTACAGCTAAACGGTCTGAGCTATTCAGTCACAGTCGTTTAAATAAAATGTGATAAATAAAGAAAACAACTCAAAATCATATTACACTAACACTATATATCAGTTAACACCCCATTAAAAGTTTATTAGTCAGTTTAAATCCTAAACAATACCAATATAAACCTGAAAAAACAGATTACCTGAAAATTTTACGTAATATACATATTACCTGATTAAACAGATTAACTGTAACATACATATACATATATATATATATATATATATATATTGAAAGACAATCAGAGAAAACCATTAATAATAATAATATATTCACCTTCTATTATATAAATTTAAATTTGTTTGTCCATTGTCAGAACAAAAGGAGTAAAAGAATTAATAAACGATCAAAATAATTAGAACATTTGGTGACAAATTCCTCTAGGTATTTCTTATATGTTAAAAAATTCATTTAATCAATAATATACAATCAAATAAGCCTCAAAAAGTAGATAACACACATAAGTTTGCTTCTGAATTCAGCATCTAACCACAGAACAATACAGTGGTAATAAAGCTTTACCATTGACATTGTGATTCGGAGTAATAATTATTTTAATAAGAATAATAATTTATATGTTTAATGGTGCAATTCGAGGGCTCTGTACAGTAAAACCACGATACGATACACCTAAAATTCAGTTTAAAATGTTGAAGGATGATTACTATCGACCCCATAATAAACCTTGAAGATGTGACTCACATTGTGAGCGCTAGAAACAGATTTAAAATTTATCTTCTTCTCTGATTTAACACTTGATAACTTGTACACGTATCTGTCTAATTCCAGTGTGATTTATCCCATAGAAATAGTAAGAACCAACAGTAGAATAAAAGTGGCTGTAGCTTTAAGCAGATACTATTACATCACAATTATCAGAAATCGCACTAACATAAGTGGTAATACTGATATCAGTATTTCACAGTTGATAGATCAGGGACCTTGTGGGTTATTCCATCACAAAATCTACACAAATTATGCATCGTAAGCTGTTTATATGACTACAATGAGTATTGGCCAGGGAATATTAGACTGAGCAGGTAACAAACCTAGTGGATTCATGACTAAACATCAGCGGCCTTAATGCCACAGCTAAAAACTCAGAACGATTCATGCACACCGATACATTATTCACTCACCACTCCTTCTTGAATCAATGGCGCCCTGTGTCACATCAGGCTGTGCCACCGTATCTGGAACATCATCAACAGTAACTCTGCTGGACTGTCTTATTGTACGTGTGGGAGACTCAGAGTCTGACGAGGCACAGGTACCTGGCACAGTAGCACTCATACTCCTGTAAGTAGCAGTTATATATAGACACTATAATGTTAATCTATGCGTATAAATAATACTTGATAAAACCTCTTACTTATTCAGTGCTTAATACTGTGGAATAAAGCATACACTATCCTAGCTGTGATGAGCAGAAATAATAATGTATTCAGCCACCTTTTATTAATAAAATTTCAAATATAATGCCAATAATTAAAAGAAACACAGACACACACACACATATTATCAGTCATATATAAATAAAATTATAATGATAATATTCAAACCATGTTTTAAAAATCTTTCAGATAACACAAGTTATATCAAATGTACATAATGATATAATTTAATAAACTGAAGATAGGAATAACTTCATTAAATGACAAGCATTAACCACAAACAAGCTGCTTAATTCCTAGAGTAAGATTTGACCGATGAACTAACTAGAATTACACTGAAAACAAAATAACTGCAATAAACCATATTTTTATCAGGTACGAGATTATGATCTAAAAAGCAGCAGTTTCAGAAAATGTAATAGAGCAAAAACCCACAAAACAATAACAAAAGTACCGACCTAAGCAGATTCACCTGAAGGTAGTTTCTTTCTATGGTAGCTTTCAACAACTCTTGGTACATCTGCTGTGATTCTATAAGCTTCTCCAATAATCTGATGAGAAAAGCCCATAAACGTAATCTTTACAAGCACATAGACACCCGGTAGTGACCAACAACTGAGTGTCATTACTTTTTATGTCATTTTCAGCCACGTTAGCGCTTAATCCAAGAGACAAATTGCTGTAAATCTTCTTCGGAATAAACTGGTCCAAAATAAAACGGTTACTTAGCACACTTTAGGTTCACTATTTATGTACACAATGAATTACACCGCATGAATGTACTGGTCAGAACCATTCCAGTAGTGTAGCCTAGTAATAATCAAGCATCAAACAACATTCATTCAAATCAATTGCATTCAACCGACATGGCAAATCCTGAACACATTGTCTTGTGTACTGGTATTAAACTCAACTCGATGAACTTTGTAATCTTCTCTGTTAGCTAATAAGAAAACGTTTAAAAAATGACAGTGACAGCTGATGTGTGTCTCTTTTAAAATTTATGCTGATGTTGGATGATTCCTTATCAGTTCACATCAAGCAGGAATCTTGTAGTAATAATACTAATAAGAGTATTACTACTACTAACAATAACAATAATACTAATGGGCCAATTTCTCTGATTATTAATATTGTGGATTAGCTGAAGAAGATGGAGATAGTTAGTAATCTAATTATTTTGCAAATGGGACAAATTTTAAATAAAATTAGTCTTTGGAATAGATGGCATATTTGGGAGAGAATCCTTTATCACCTTGTCTTACTGGAGAAAAACTTACCTCCCTATAGTCACATTGCAATGGCCTGAACTCTGAACCCACCACCCCCTCCCCCCAACACCCCAAACACACACACACACACACACATACCATGAATATAATCCCACACACTATTTCACTTAGCCATACACTAGGTCTAATCTGATGTAGAACAGTAGATAAAAGAACCAGTGACAAACAACTAATGGAAAAGAGAATAGAAACAACACGCAAATCCAACACTACTAAATTGTTTATATTTCTTCGACCTGGGCCAAGCTTGACCTCACCTTTTGTTTTCATCCTCTAGGTCACGTATTTGTATGAGGAGATCTCTCTGCGAGTCTGAGCGATCTAGTCGCGACAGATCGGGCGGCCTGTTCGATGAATCAAACGTTGACACTCCTGAGGTAGATTCTTCTTCCTGCTGTCCATGACCAACGTTCTGAGCTCCGTCACCGATAATATTAGCTGCCAAGTCTGGAACATATATATCATGGCAAAACCTACAGAAACCACCCACACAATACAGATAACAAATGACAAGAGCTCCTAGTCCAATATCTGCAGCCATATATGTTAAGGCGCGGCCACCCAAAAGTAGGGATTCCAAAACCTTTAGCTGGAGAACTCTCCAGCCTTCAAAATAGACTATCAAAATTACATTTCAGCGGGTGAAAAACTGAGGAGCATTGGCAGCAGACTTGGGTTCAACAACAATATATTCCATTCTGGATTACCCATGTGTGCTGACACTGGGTGATGACTGGTATTAATATATCCATCTTTCTAAATCTGTGTCCAAGTCAGCTACAGTTGCATTCCTAGCTAAATCTCTCAGATGTAGATATTGCAGATGATCCACGAAGAAAGGGAATTTTTTACTTCAAAGACTGCAGCATTACATCACGGTGAAAGATATCGAATTAACGTCAAACATCTCTACCTTACCTGGGGTTAGAATACTGATGGCGATCTGGGATGCAGATCTAAGAAGCGTATCCAAGGCAAACATCCAATGTGGCTGGATGTGATGCTGTCTCAGTATCTCACCAACCTACAGATATTGGAAAGATGAGAAAAATTACCCATTTTATGCTAAACCTGTCTTTAAAAACTTACATATGCCAGTTACAGAGTTTAATTAGCAAGTTATTGGCTGAGGTGTATACCAGTAGAAAGATTTAACATGGAATTATAGAATACATGGTTAACATAATGAAATATCACACTGATGATTATTCATATTTTATAAGTCAGAATCACAATTAAGTACCCAAAATGTAAGTTCTATTATAATAGAAAATCTGCTTTTGTTATACCATAAACTAAGTTTATATATATATATATATATATATATATATATATATATTGTTGAGTTGAGAGAATGCATGTTTAAATGACATCAGTTCATATTTAAAAAATATGCATCAGATACTGACCACTTCTTGAAATAAATAAACAGCCAGCTGAAGTTCATTAAGAGCCATCATATCAAAATCCATCTGCTCCTTTAGACAATCTGAAAAATGTTATCACTTTATAATTGTATATTTATGAAACACTAAATCATTGACGAAACAATGTTCCACGCCTACCATACATAATTATATTAGCATACTGCATTACGGTGCTTCACTAACTGTGTATCGTAAACATTCTTTTAATGTGATATCCATAGAACTTCAGTCTGGAAACATTATGATCAGTTGGTAGTGTGGTTACTCAGGTGGTAGCGTAAGACGACAGTGATCTGCAGATCACAGGTTGGAATCCCCTTGAGACTATATAAAATCTTAGCAATTTCTTTCAGCCTCTAAATGTCTCGATTGTAAATAACTAGCTGACAGAAGCAATTAGATTTTGTACTGGAAGGATGTTAACAATGAAGAGGATGGCTGAATGAACATTCCTATGAGAGTTGCTGTGGTGTCAAATTGCCAGTATCAATCACACAGGGCTTATTTTACTGATCACTGTATTATCAGAGAACCTATATACTGGAATGGTTATGGCATCTAGCATTCATTGACCAATGAGTACTGTTGGACATCGTATAATTATTACTGGTACCATTATTAAAATTATTAAATCAAGCTTATGCAGACAAGATGGCTTATTTTACTTTGTACGGCATAAAACGTAAACTGATGCAAACAAAATCTATCATCAATATGTGCGTTTGTGTGTGTGTGTTTATGTAATAAAAGGGCTTGTTTACACATTCGGCTGCCACATCTAGAAGAGCAAATCATTTGTGCGTAGCCTATTCAACAGATCAGCCACATTCAATATTATTAAAAATCTAGTGAAACATTCACCAAATTCGAATTCAGTAAAATACTGGAATTAGTTACAAATTCTAAGAGGGTGTCTTATGCAGTGGCAAATAAATAGTCATTTTATCAGTGATATTGGTGTAGAAACCAATTATTGCCATATCTTTTAAAGACACAAATGATCTACCCTTTCAAATACAGAACAGAGATATGTTAAAAATGTCTGAAACAAGTGTCTTTTTCTATAGCAATACATTTTATATCCGGCAGAAATAAACTAGAGAAATTCCTGATCAACAAAATCCACCCCCAACATGACTAACTTATCAGCTGTATTACGTAAATACATTCCATCTATTCACACAGATACTAATGGTTAAACGAGGAACTCACTGATCACTGTCTGTATTGGTTTACAATTCTGTGGATCTCGTATGTGTTCCTTCAAGCCTTCCAATAACTTGGCAAGCTGATCCTGAAATTAACAAATATGAACAATGTTAAAACTTTCGAACTGATCGACTCTGAAAGAACATATGAAGGTCATATAATGAAAAGAATCATATCCTCTCTAAGCATAAATCAAACTGTCAAATAATTAGTATTGGGTGTGCTTTAAAATCAATGCCTGATATAAGCATTAACAAGAGATGCCAATTTTAATACAGAGCATATCAAAATATACATATACAAATAGCATACTTGTAATACACCAATATGTACCTTGGTCACCTTTCGGTTCTGTCCTGGAGCATCTCTGTTCAAATGCTGAAGCCATCTTTCACAGATCTGAAAAATAGACGGCCATGTTTTATATATAGAAATGTTCAAATTAGCTGAACAACATCAGAGAAATTAACCATCAAACAGACTCCCAAAAGAAATTTGGTTAACACAGAAGTATCAGGTATGCACACACACACACACACACACACACTGCCACACTATAGCTGCTTACCATATCCTGGTCTTCTGTCAATATCTTAACTAAAGTGCTACGTCGCTCTGTATCTTTGCGTAGGATCCAAAAGCCATCTTTGCTGCTTCCTGTCTCCAGAGGTGCCTCGGATTCAGGAGTAGGAGATGGATGGGGTGGAGACAGAGTTTCATAGCTGCCGACAAACGAGTCTCCGCTTAAATGATAAATGATCAAAGATCACCCATGGCTCTTCCATTAATTACCACACAAACACAGCTGTTTATATAAGGACTTATTTCGATTAACAAACTTTGACGCTATGTCTAACACCAAAATCAACATATCTTTGCAAACATAGACTATAATGCTTGAGTAGAATAATAATTTGGAATGGTAACTAAATTCATCGTAATAGTAAACAAGCATTTCATAAATAGGATCAAAAGAAAAGTCATATGGCTGATGTAATGAAATCAAATCATTTAGCTAAGCCAAATAAAACTGTTGACATTGTAGAAATATTGGGTTAGTGTGAGATATAAAATGCTAAAATTATGTTCACAGATCAAGGCTATATAGTTAGTAAAGCCGATGTTATGTAACAGATAGCATTGATTGGTGACATAATGTTTCGGATCATTCTAAGGATTGTACAGGCTATTGGATCACAGAAACTATAACAATATGATACAACAAAATAGAAGAACCTGGTTATTACTTAGGTGATAGATAATCGAAATGATGAAATTTGATTAAATATAATATACAAGTACCAATAATAGTAAAGCACATATACTAAAAAGATTTGAAGACGAAACGGTGTAGGTGTGAGAGGCTGGGATTCAGAGGCAGAAGCAACAGAGTTCAATACGGGAAGCCATAGTAAATTTGTAATCATTATCGTATTCAGACAACTGCAGCTATTTTAAAACGACACATCAATACGGCTGAATCGCAATATGACGGTTATTTGAATAATGCAAAGACTACGTTAATCATGCCTAACAAATTAAGCCTACAATACTTAAATCGTTACCGTTTAGTACGAATAATATACATTTATATGCATAACAATGTCAAGCTGAACAATGGGCACAACAACAACAAAATGCACAAATAAGCAATTAAACAGAAAACACAGGCAAAGAAGATATTATTTGCCTAACAAGTTATTGATCTTTGTAAATAGACTAATATTTCTACGCGAGCACATACATGTGCACATCATTCTGTTACCATAGACCAATATTTTACGAAATGCAATTCTACTCTAGAACAAAAAGTTGTCTTTTCCTGTGGCAAAATCCTGTCTTTTTACTTAGACCTGCGTTTTCATTACTGCAGTTTATTTCTGTCTGAACAGGCCAGTATTCAAATAGGTTCTTATTGTGAGAATGGCTGCTGTTTTTTTTTTCTTTCTATTTCTTTCATTCTATTATTGTCATTGGTATGATTGTCACAGCACTGAGTTAATATCTGGTATAATAATAAATCTGGTAAAGAACTGCACACAAACAAACATGAACAAGCCAAAGCAGCAAGTGTCATTCATCATAAGGGCAAGGTTACCTGGCAATGGAAAAAGCAGGAAATGCAGACTTGGGCCCTGTATTCTCCTGACTAGTAATATAAATAATTACGTTTAATGTTTACTTGATACATAACAATATCCAATCTGTTCCATTTCAGCAGTTCCTGGACCACGGACCGTTACACAGGCAGAATAGTGAGATGGACTCCTGTTTATTTGTGCATACTTTGTGCCTCTGCTGTTTTGATTGCATATCGCCTCCCCCCCCCCACACACAGACACACACAACAGACATACTTAAGGAATGTACACTTCTTGGATAATGATCATGTCAATGATGAAAAAAGAACCGTCATTGTCTGATTCTACCCTTAACTTGATTGTACCACTACAGTGCGAATATTGTTGTTCCTGTAAATCAGAGTGATAGAAAGTGCAAATGGTGGTGCTGGAACACACACACACTAACACACACACACACACACACACACTAACACACACACACACAGAGTAAAGTAGCAAATACGAAGGCAGATATCATTAAGCTAGATTTGTTAGCTGTGTTAAAATGAGATAACTACAAGATTAGGTGCACTACTCCCTTATATGCTAAGAGTTCATAAAGGTACTACTAGTACTATATATAAACAAAAGAGAAAAAAGGTTCTCTCTCTCACTCTCTCTCTCTCTATATATATAATATATATATATATATATATTTACTGTTGAAACTGGGTGAAATGAGAAGTATCAATTTCATTTCATATAAAAAGTTTCCAAAAAGTACCATAAGGCTAATAATCAATCTTACACAGAGTTTTAAAATTGTTAAATGTCTGCATCGGAAGATACAAAACGAAATATAGAGATCCTGTTTAACAGACCCCATCCGTGATTTACAATGTGACATTGGACACCATCCCTACTGAGATACCAGACTTGCTGGATTTAGTATTTCAATGGCATTTTATGTGGAAATAAATCCTCAAATCGTTTTTCGGAACTGATCTTAGCCACCTAAAGCGATCTGAACCATTCATTTAACCAAAACCTATAATTAATGTAAAAGTTTAAGATGGTGTGCCCGTAGTTTCTTAACTGCCACTGATCGATCTGTTGACGAGATCGGTGATGGCGACGATTGGTGTTTGACAAATATAAGCAAACACTGAAAATGTAAGGGGAAAGGGTATAATTTAACTCGCTGGTGATGACTATGGTTTCTGTTTGATTAATTTAAACCAACATTGAAATGGTTAGAGAAAAGCTCAAATTTAGCACGTCTTTTAATATTTCAGGACAGCTAATCTACAGAGACACAGCGGAAGCATCAATGGATCCAACTTAATGACAGGCAGAGTAGCACCTGGGGTCAAGACCTCAAACTCACTTCATCACAGGCCAATACTCATGAAAGCCAACCTTCACACTCATAAATCAATGTAATATCTAAGTCTGGCCACATCTTTGTTTACATCAAAATAAGAGGCAGGAAAATATTTTTCTGATGTCTTCCAGGGATATTACGTGAAAAGTGAATTGATTTCTGGGTCTGAAATAGAATATTACAAGGGCTTTAAAAGCCAAAATATCACACATATAAATTCAGATTTAATATTTGGCCCATTATCCTGTGGCAGATGATTGATCTAGTGCTCAATAACTTGGACTATGTATATGGCCATATAGAACAGTGGCTGGTCTTCCCATTTGTCTTAATGCTAATCAGTTATAATGTATTAACTTTCAGGTTCCATTAAATATTAGGTATACTTGCATGTTTATATGTAAAAAAGTTAAATACTTATAAATTCCTATCCATCAACCATAAGGCCACATAGGATAATGATCTTTATACTAACTGGACATAGGCAAGGTGTAGATATGATCAATCAGACCTTGAAACAATAAGCGATATCCAACACATATTTAAATAAAGTTGTCCTGCTGTCCTACTCTTGAAAATAATTACCTTGGTCTGTCATCTAATGGCTTTGGTGTTTCCAAAACTTATCCAAAGCTAAGGTTTCCAGAAGAAATGATCAATTAAAAAGATTTTTCAGCATATTTTTAGGAATATAATTTAAAGGTTTTTCAATGGAGCACACTCTATTCGATGCATTTTCATAGTCTCTTCAATACTACGTTAATGAAGTTTCACTAACACACATACACACACACACACACACACAGGCATGCGCCTGTGTGTGTGTAAAATAAATCAATACGAAGCACTCTAGAAATATCCAAAGAGGTTCAACTGAGTAACTTTTGATGGTGAATATCATAAACGCATTGGATTTGACCTCAGAGATCACCTGAAATCATAAGATGACAAAACTGTAAGGCAAAAATTGCTAAACCATTTCAGCTTGCCTGAAAGCTGCATACCTCTGCAGGAGCTTTCAATAAATAAGTCTGCATCAGCATTAAATATAAAGGCCCCTGCAGTTGCATTAAATAAGTGGCGCCTGCCACAGTATAGGCAATAATATATCTATATGTTCCAGAAAATTCATGGAATTTCCACTTGCACCAGGAACAGCTCAGTAACTGCCAGCGTTGTGAATGTACACTGATGGGACCAAAAAAAGTGAAGCAACATTTGTAGGAGCTCTTCACATGGCCATACAGTTAGGAGATAGGAGGAGTGAGCAATAGGCAACCAGGGAACATCAGTCTCACCTCACCGCTGATGTTTCGAGGCATGCCAAGAGGCTGCAATGGGAAACAACAAAGAACCAAAGCCAAATCCATCTCAGTGCTCAGGCATTCAGAGAGGCGAGGGAGCAGGAAACAGAAAACTGTGGAATCATGTCCAGCCCACCGCAGTGATGATGATACCAAGCATTCCGTGAGTAGACAACAAGAGTCTGCCACGAAACAAAAAGAGCAAGACTCGAGCAATGCAAACAAAAGTTGCCTGCTGCAGAGCAGCCCAATTTAATGCAGCCAACAGGCTAAATGCTGCATTCAACAACTCAGCTAACCTTTCTTGTTCTTCTATTAATGCGGATGGAAATTGTCCCATGTCCCAGGTATGCCAACACTCACTGTTCGGGTTTTGGAAGCCAAAACAGCTTTTATATGAATGTTAACATTATTTATTGATAAGCCCTTACCTTATAATTGATTGTCTATGTCTTATTGGAAGTAATGCTTCTTTGACTGATTCCTTATCTCTGTATCTAAATCTTGTTTGAAAGTCTATACTTATTATTTATGCAGAATTACTAGTATTTTTCTTTCAGTGAAGTGGTCACTAATTTAGTGAAGTGTTTTATTTTCCAGGCAATGCTGGATATTGTGTGTTTGTGTATGTATCTATATATATATATATATATATATATATATATATACACACCACACACACACACAAACACACAAAATCAGCTCACTGATATATATATATATATATATATATATATATATATATATACACACACACACACACAGAGAGAGAGAGAGAGAGAGAGAGAGACTGACAGGCAGATGGATGGACAACAGACATAGAAGAAAGATACCAAAGCTTGTGAACCGTTCTAGACTCTGATAACACAACTCTAATTAAGGGACTTCAGTATTTGTTACACAGTATAAACCATTAGCCATAATATATATATATATATATATATATATATATATATATATATAGGTTGACCAGTTAATGTACCCACCTACTGTAACTGCCTGGTCCAGATATTGGGGTAAAATGTATTATAGGGACAGTGAGCTGATTATCAGAGTGAGGATGGTAGTTGGGTAGGGTCCCACTGTCAAACATAATCACATGTATGGATAAATAAATATAACAAAAATATCTTTGAACATATAGGCTACTTATGGTCAATATGAAGCATGAATGGATAAAACAAAACCCTATACAAAGATCAGGCATAATAAAAGGTGAAACATTACACATTTTTAGCAATCTAAACAATCTGTGGGAAATAACCCCCCCCCCCTTTAGACTCAGTTAGAATTTAATTTTTACATTCAATTTATTGATATGGGAAACCTATCACAATTACAGTAACAATTTGAATATTACAAATTTATGCAGCCATAAATCTGCTACATCTAAATCATCTACCTCGTTAAAGGCCTCAGACAACTGACTTTTTATTTAATAGCTTACACACTGTTAAGACTCTTCAAAAAGATAGTCCCAATGAAACAATGCCATATTTAGTCATGCCCCAGTGCCTGCAAGAGAGTATGCACTGCTGCCATCTTGTGAATTCAACAGCAGTTGTGACGTCACAATCAGATTGTGTTTTTTTTCTTCATCACATCAATGCACGACTCCAATATTTAGATCATTCTGTTTCTCTGGATAAAGCCTGTGTGCCTCTCTTTCATGAACAACTGCTCTCTTTCATCATCATGAACAACTGGTCTCATTTCAGCAGATACTGTGGCACTTGTTACAGGAGATGGGCATGTCATGTTGACATTTCCCAGGTATATGGTAGGGATGGCATCTTACTTCAAAATCAGTCTTTTCATCAGTCCCATATCATACTATATTTTGTTGTGACAGTTGTCGCTAGTAATATGTTGACTCAATGTATATAATATTTTTGTGGGGTGTAACTTGTCTTGCATTCATTGGACAAAATGTGTCCAAGACACCATCACTTTTTTTCAAGGTCGGGGAAATTCCTGAATGGAAACCTTAATTTCCAATCTAATATATATTCTCCATCTGTACACAACGCAGCGCCAAACCATATTTTGCAATCATTCTATAAACTCCTATACATCTAAATATACCAGTCGTAACAAACAGAACACAACACTGATATCACACTATTTCACAAGATAAACAAAACCAGTTCTACAATGAAACAAACAACTGCAGCACTTACTACATGGCTATGTTTTGGCTGTTATGACATCACAAACTTTATCAATCAATCCATTTTTATACATTGGAGTGCTGTGACGCATTGAGGTCACCATTAAGAAAATAAATCATGGGTACTGTCCACAATATAAAATGCTAAAATTAGAAGGGAATGAAAACAACTTTTAAAATTCAAATGCCTACCGGTAAGGACTTTAAGCTCCTTAGAGGTCATCTTACAGATTACATAGAATACTAAAAAATAGCCTATCATTATTATTTAAAAAAACTTTGGATATGACTGTCTGAATAATTACTACATCATGGTACAATTATCTATTTTCATCACATTGAGCTTTTAATCCATTCTAAAGAAAATCGATAACTGCATTGGTATGAATTTCCCTTAATTGAGGGTATATTGCACACTGACACGTCCTCATTAAAAGTGTTCACCATAAGGAGGGGGAACCCTTATTTATAAAATCATATTACAATCAGTTTTCAGTAATTCCAATGATGACAACATTGATCATCGTTTCAAAGGCTTTACAAGAGAAGCCACGAAGATAACAATGGAAGATCTCACCCCACTTGACTCATTATTTTGTGTTCTGTTTCGTTTAGTATTCAAACCATTTAAACTTTTTTATTGTGCAGGCATCTCCTCCAAAATATTTAGCACAAAGTTAATGATTGCATCTCAAACATGCTGTATCTGGCATCTGGCAACCAATCACAGCTTGATACAATGATGACATAGCTCTATAATGACAACAAACATGTCATATGTAACCATTGGCATAGAAAGGGTGGAGTTCATGAAGGCTATACAGCAAACCAAGAGCTGAACAATGACTACTTTAACCTCCATATTTTCTTCAGTAATATCATCTTCCTAATGAAATGAACTGCTCATTTTAATATTACAACCACTAAAAAAATAACATTGATTTTCAATGACATTTTGAGGACTAAATTACCATTTTCCAGGACAAATTATACAAGATTTAAAGGTAATAATAAATCAAGATACGTGTGAGAAAGCATATTGTATTTATTCAATGTATGATGGATTATTGACATTTTCAAGGCACAGCTTCCTCATCACCCCCCCTTCTAGTTGTCTGATCTGCCCACTTTTATTGAAATTTTAACTAATATGTGATATAAAAACTATGTACTCGTACTAGTTTTCTTCTACAGATATATAGATTTTTTTCACTGGCAATATTTATTTCCTGATTTTGTCAAAATTCAAGGACATTTCCAGGACCTGGAAAATGAATACGTTAATTTGGGCGTGTGGGAACCCTGCACTACTTAACAGAAGCCATTAAAGGCAACCTTAAATTGAAACTCCAAATGTGAGGTACTGAAAAGCTTAGTTGAATGTTCAACATGGATATAATTAACAGGAAAAAGGAATTTGGATCAGTCTCAAATGATTTAGTGGATTGCTGCTTCACAATCACACTGCTACTGAACTCAGTTCAGATATATTTCTGATGGACTACTTGCTATGGAAGTGACGAAGCATCCCATCAACAGAGCTATAAGATCTGAAGGATTGCAGTTCAGTGTGCGACCAACTGCCCTTCAAGACTAGACAGCAACAACAATAACAACAACAACAACAACAATAATAATAATAATAATACAAAGTAATCGTGATAAAGAAAATGGATTCTCGTGTTATTAATTTAAGACTAATTTTGACATATCATGATCGGACAGGCAAATATTAATCTAGCCTTATCCATCCCTATGCAACCCCTCTTTGCAACCAAAAGCAACAACAAATGGGATTGTAGGAAAAAACATTATGAAAATTATTCTTTCACATAAATGAAGCAACTTTCTGAAAGCACTGTTTTTGTCAAACTGTGCAATATTTCAGAAATGCAGAAACAAGTCAATGCTTAGAGGATAAATCTTTTAGAATATGGATTAGGGATTAATGTTGGTGGCTCATTTGACCATAAACAAACTCAGGTGAAAATCAAACACACCATTAAATGGAGAAAAAAAAAAAAACATTAAGGAATTTCATGTTAAGTCATACACAAGCTATTCAAAATCAAAATACACTAAAATATATTCACCTGGAATAAGAGAAATAATATTATAATAATAGAATGTAGTAAAAATCTCTAACATAAATAATAAAATATAAAATATATTCATTTGTTGATACTGACCTATCTGTTAACAACCTTTGAAATAGAAAATACTTAATAAAATCATCTTCATCATCATAAACTAAAACACTTGTAAAAATATCAATTATTATGCACTATGTGCAATATGCCCAGATGTACTTGTAAAGAAAAATTTACAAAAAAATAACACACTCAAACAAATAAATTCCACATAAAATAACCACTCCACATTTCAAGTTAATAAACAAAATAATATTTAAGTGATATTCTTCATTGTGACTGAGAGACATCTGATTAACATCTACATCATCAGAAATATTCAAGCCAAAGCACTACCTACCATTCCTTGGGTATCTTAAGATGGAGATCGGGATGGTTTGCATTGGATGGAGGTGAGGCTGGACTGGTCGGTGTTCCGGAGCCAGTGAACCGACCTGCAGGAACTGCAAAGAACCACAATAATGAATGCCACCATGTGTGTGTGTGTGTGTGTGTGTGTGTGTGTGTTCATGCACACATGCGATACTTCTGTGGTACTTCTATATTTGCATGTAGGAACTGCCATGTAAAATGCTTTTAATATGCTGCAGTTAAACATACAAAGATACTGTTTTTGTACCAAATTTCCAGTATTACCGGTAACAAAATTGATCATTTCCATGTATGTATCATTCCTGTTTGCTATGTTAAATATGAAACGTTATTAATTCATGGCCACTTTGTGCACATGGTAAGTTAAACAGGCCAATTAATCACAAAGATAATGAGGTGCAGTAAAAGATGAAACATCCTTTACACAGATGCCAGCTGAAATTGAATGCTGGTTGTATAGGTTGTGGCCACCCACAGAGATGCTCACAGTTTCATAAGCAGTCAAGTTATATATATTTTATCATACGCATATATAAATACACACATTCAGGTATTAGATAATCCAGATACGTTCACTGTGGCAAGCATTGTATTCAAATTAAGATACTACCAAAATGAATATTTTCCTTAGCATATGACTGTTCAGTGTCAGAGCTTACAGAAAACGCATCGACATACTGATAAATCTTGTGTATGTTTTTGTTGGGCTTTTTGCAAATTTCCACATTTATACAACATCAGTGGATGATCTCATTCTGCGTTGTAATATGTGATCTGACAGCAAATAATCGGTGTTGAATTAAACCGATCACCATCAGTGCAGGTAGAAAGTGTCATCAACCTTTTTGTTGTAGCACACAAGGGGATCATTGCTGCAAGTGTTATTCAGAACTGCTGTCAGTGATGTACAAAAGACGGGACCGTTATTGAATGGACAGTCCCATAGGAATACGGAATATAAAACAGTTATACGAGACGGCGAAGGTTTTACCTCCAAATACAATTTCCCCGACATCTAGCCGGTAAATGGCAAAATCAGTGACAACATAAAGCTGCAATATCACAGACACCTGACAAATCACCTGACAAGATACCTCACTATTAGTGCCAATTACTTATCGAGTAACAGTTGTTCTTTGTTGTGTACCAAACACGAGGAGATGCAAAGTCAACATTTTAATAGATACTAATAATCCCAGAATTGATTGCAGCCATTGCCCACCTAAACACTCGGATCAGCCAGAAGGATTATTTGCTAAGTTTTCCAGAATACAGTGCATTAAATCCATTTCACAATCTTCAGTGGCTCAATCAGGCATTTTTCTATAAATCTTGTTA
The DNA here is from genome assembly GCA_025642065.1 of Paralvinella palmiformis. Classification (NCBI taxonomy): domain Eukaryota; kingdom Metazoa; phylum Annelida; class Polychaeta; order Terebellida; family Alvinellidae; genus Paralvinella; species Paralvinella palmiformis. The sequence goes on along the minus strand of JAODUP010000440.1, from coordinate 246,879 downwards.
TGAATTAAACTATTTAATGCACTAAGTTATTACTTTACTATTTACTATATCATCTTGATAGTCAATAATACGGACAATTCTGATGTAAGTTGCGACATACTTTACAGTCCAATTTATTCTTTCATTACTTAATTGTCTAGATCTATCTATCTATCTGTATGTATGTAGGTGTATATATATATATATATATATATATATATATATATATATATATATATATAATTACGAATGTATTAAAGCATGCTACAAGATAATAATAAAACATTATAATGAACTTAATACGGTTGATCTAATTCATAAAATATATGTTGATGTTTATTAAAATGTCCCAACACTAACTTATCTAGTGAACCGCTACATAATAGTAAACATCAGTATGTCAAGAGGTCTGTTAATTAACATAGAAAGCGAAATAAACTGGAAAAAAACAAAACAAATAATCAGTTTAATCACACAGCGATACATATACAGTTAAAAGAGAAATAAATGAAAATGGTGGGCTATGCACACAGAACGAAATATAACCAAAAATTGGGGGAAATGCTGAGGTTAGAAATCACATACAGCAAGTGTCCACTGCACTGAAAACATGATTAATTTCAAATTACAGAGTCAGTACGGTACGTTATCACAGCAATTTCAAATGATACAAACTAGTCAAGCTTCGACACGATTCATCAGAAGATAATTGCCATAGCTAGTTCACAAAGAAACAGTTAGGCTCCATACTAACAGAAATTTACATGCCGTTATATAAAATTCTTTGTTAATTAAGCTTAGGTTTTTTTTTTAAATACGATATTAGAAGCCAGTGGAAATATTCAGGAACATCTGAAAATCGGCCACCTTCATGGTTAACCTAGATAAGTGAGCTTTTCCGTCCATCTGTCTGCCTGTCTGTGGGTCTGTCTCTAATTACTGCCATCACCATCCATATATTTCTGTCTGTATGAGCATGTGAGCATGCAAGTTCCAATGTTACAGAAATGCACTGGTCAATAGAAACCTGGCAGCTAAATGTAAGACTTTAAAAGACGACACCTCAACTTCTGAACAGCAAATGGCAACCTGGCATGACCCACACATCATTATGACTTCTAACCTCAGACAAGGACAGGTTAATAATGCTTACACGAAAATAATGACAAACACAACATCAGAACAAAGTAAATAGATTAACGTCACTACAGTCACATACCAGCTGTATCACAGAGATCACCATTCTCATCACTCACTAAATAAACAGACAAAATATAGAAGGTATTATTGTTAGTACCAAGTGTGTGTGTGTGTGTGTGTGTGTGTGTGTGTGTGTGTGTGTGTGTGTGTGTGTGTGTGTGTGTGATGATGATGATGATGATGATGATGATGATTGGTGTTTTACAGCCACTTTTGTGCACATGGTAGGCTGTGTGTGTGTGTGTGTGTGCGTGCGTGCGTGTGTGCATGTGCGTGCGTGCATATGTGTGCACATGCACCCCTTCTTGTGAATGAAATATATATATATATATATATATATATATATATATATATATATATATATATATACAGAAGGGAGCACATGAGCATACACATTCGTTGTCACACCATATATCATAAGGAATTAAGCTATTCAATAATTTCAAATGTGCTACACCATCTGACAGTCCTAAAATAATCCGAACACCAAACACTGTATTAGATCTGCACAAATACAAGGACCTGACCTGTTTCTGACAATAACAGATACATTTACAGTACTCGAGAACCGTAATAAGAAACTTTATTCGGTAAACGTTTGAAAATTGGTTGAAACAATGGAATTGTTTTCAACCTTTGAAACCATATTTTGATAAAAGTAAAACACAAAATAATTTAGGTTTCAATCGAGACTGGCCACTATAGGAAACGCCAATGCAAGACAAAATGAAGCAACCCCATCAACAGTTTTGAAAGCTCCACCTGCCAATGGATGGAAGACTGGGTGGATCGATCAATTGAAGAATGGATGAGCTTATGATGCAGAGAGTCAAATAAGTTTAAAATATTTGACAGGCAATTAAAAAGTACTGTTCATGCTTGCTATTGATCAGATCCGTCAAGAACCCCGCTATAAAATGCCATCCACGTACAAAGATGTAGACAAGACAAATAGAACAAGGTATTGGAGACACTTACCAACAACCAAGCCATGGTAAAACAATAGGTATGAATAAATAAATATATTTGTGCTCAATGCATAGTATTTATGTCCAAGAACACACACACACATACATACACACACACACACACACATACACACACAATTTACTATATAGGCAACGGTGAGGAGAACTATTCATTAATGGGTCAAATCAGCGGATAGACGACATGCATTTAATAAGTATTTATTAGTAGAATGATATATTTGACGAGCCCCCCACGTCTTGTTTCCACTGACTTTTCGGGCATGAAATAAATCTGCTCCTCGCTCTGTCACTGACACCAATAGCAAAATTTCACAGACAACAAATTTTCCCTTTCTCTGAATAAATGACAAGTTTTGAATAGTGAACAAAGTCGTGTTCTCCTTCTGCTGGTACCAAAATCCCATTAGAGCTTCCAATCATTCACTGACCGAAGAAAAGAATTTTTTGTGCCAAGTCTCAAACCAACGTAAACGCCACTTTATTATTACCTGATATACTTCTGTTGAATTCTGAATTCTTCAACTCGGCTTTCTGGTGCTTTTTCTTCTTCTTCGGGGCGCTGAAAAGCAGGAGAGACTTCAACTGAATAACCAGATGACTACTGCCCACTGCATTTAGTAATGTTATAAATGGTACACCACCTGACAACCAGTGAAAAAATATATATAAATCAGGTCTATCTGCATATCAACAGCTGGCAAGTGTGGACAACTGTTATAACACTTAGCAGAAGATGTCTCAATTTGCCGTTGTATATTAAAAGTCGAAGTCACTAGACCGAAGTTAGTAATTTTACCCGAAAAGCCATGATGTAGAAAGTTAGTTAAATATTAATGTTTATTACTTAGTGTAGCAAAACCACAGGGAAAACACACTGGAAAATTCGTAACTCATAACTAAATAGTGAACAGGCAACGTAATTGTCCTTAATTAAGAACACACACACACAACAGAGGGTGTCTGGCAAACAGAACTGGTGCTCAGAAATAAAGCAATAATTGCTGCAATACAGAAATTTAATGAAGTCCATTTAATAATAACAAGAATAATGGTAAAAATAATAAAAATTAAAATCATAATGTTATCAAACCTGACATACTTCTTCTTTGACACATCGTTCAACACCATCATCATCATCATCATCATTATTACCATCATCATTATCATCATCATATTCAAATTTTTGTTTCTAGATCTGGTACATTTGTCTTGCTAGCATGAACGAACATTTCCTTTTTCGTATTTAAGCTTTTCTTTAAATGTATTGGTCGACTGTACACAAACATAAACACACAAATACGCAATGAATTTCTAAATCCGGTGTTCAGTTGACTGCAGAGGACAAAGTACATTATTAAATCATTGTAAGGATGCCTGGCTCAGCAACAAGAACACTTGCACCTTAAACAGTGCTATAGGGGCTCAGCTCACTTCACTGGTGATTTATATACAATATTCACCGTGTATAATTCATTATAGTAATGTATGGGAATAGAAGAATCATTCTCAAGTATAGTTTGTATCCAGTCAATACTATGTAATTTAAGTCCAGTTGTAATAAATGTAATTAAAACTTCAGCATAATTTGTATTACAGAATTAAAATCATTAATACACATTTCTCAGAGTACAGAGGCCAATGATGCCATTGCAGTCTGTAAACTGGAACCCATTGAAGAATACAATTAAGAGGCAACTATTGATGTAGCTTGCAAGATATCTTAACATTCAGCTTAGACATACTCACAGCCAATGTGCTCTGACCTGGGCAGGTTACTGGTAGGCATGACAGCTATAACTTTGTATAACAACTAATGGGCTGGTGAGTCATTACATATATCTCAGCACGAAAAAGTTACATGCTCAAGGTTTTTTGTTCACTGAGGAATCATACAGACGGTGTACTGAAGATTCATGACTCTCTGTGTTAATACCTTTTACACACTGCTAAAGCATACATTGAATTTGTAAATGTTCTAGGCCCACTAATGGTCTAACTTGTGCTGACGCGTCATTACAATCCATGTTTATTCACTCACTCTCTCATTCACCCACTCACTCACCCATACTCACTAAATCACAAACTCACCTTAAAATAGACCTATTCTCTGATGTTCACAAAATTAGTGCTAAGAAAGCTTATCCCCAGCGTGGAGATTAACAAGATGTCCCAAATATAGCCACCATCTCAACAAACTACCCAGTCAAGTTAATTAATGCAATTTGCAGGTGAACAGACTACGCACTAACACTATTTGTTTACTATGCCTACCATCAGCATGTAATATTATGGCCAACATGAAACAATAACACCATAAACACAAAACGAGGCAGCACACTAACAAAGCTCAGCATGCAGGATAACATGGAGACATGAAAATACACATGACAAGCCAATGCCTATACCTGTTTATATGGCCACCTGTTCCCGAACCCGTACGGCTCCTGAAGCCAGGTGCAAAAGGTGCCCTAAACAAGCAGACAGATTGATAAAGAGCCTGTTATATCACGGCACACTGTCCGTGCAGTTAGAAGCACAGAAGTGAACCTTATAATACAGACAGCCTGGATTAGCACTGCCATAGCACACTATCAAGAATATGTTTGAACATTTTGTTCTTTATACTTAACAGATTCTACTAGCAAGACTTATACAAGATAGTTGGCTACACCCTGTGTGTGTGTGTGTGTGTGTGTGTGTGTGTGTGTGTGTGTGTGTGTGTGCGTGAGCGTGTGTGTGCAAATGTATACATGGATGTGCATATAAACCATAACACTATTTAATGTGTTACTGTATGGGTGTGTGTGTCCATTGTGTATGTATATGTAATTATATGTGTGTACCAACTAAGTGAAATGAAGACAAGGACCATATAACAATTAGGCAACAATTAACAGAGTTCAAGTCACCTCATTTATGAGGAGAATAGCTCAAGTCTATACTACCATAATGGCACTCAGCCAGTGTGCTCACAAACAGTATGAAAAATACCAACCTGAAGAGAGCATGCTCACTACATCCAGAACTAATCGTAAAGATCACTGTCTATACACATCCGAGTGCAGTTATTGAAATATTTGTTAAGTTCAGGTCTGCACAGAACAACGCAATGAAAAGTGTTACATTATCTGGAAAGCATTCTTGTTAATTCATTTATGCACATGCAGGAACATCTGAAATGTTGATTAAAACAGAATGTGGGGAAAAGCCAGGCAACTGGCAAGACACGCCGTAAACGCTGGCTCTGATCCGTTTTATGACTAGAACCACTTACACAATTTAAAACCACCAACTTCGCCATGCCATGAACTTTGCTCTGATGTAATGCCATCAAGTGCATGACATGTAAATATCGACAGAATTGTTTGATCCAGTCAAAGACAAACTAAATATTAACTGCTGAAAAAATGCTACTAATTTATATTAATGACAAGGCAATACACTTCAATTTATAAAAAGACATGGGGTCAATTCAATTCTGGAATTGGTAGGCAATTCCAATTCCGGAATTGCTTATATTTTTAATGGAATTGGAATTGATCAATTTGGAATTGGAATTAGTTTGCTACAAACAAAATTAAATCCACAAATTAATTTACCATTTAATATTTCTTCCATGACAATCCTACTTACTGACAATAAACTACTCGGAGCAGGTATTCCAAGTAGGTATTCAGAGTAGGTACTCGGAATACCTAATCCAAGTACCTACTCCAATCACTGATTGGTAGATACTCGGAGTAGGTAGATCAAAGGGACTAACTGGAATTGGAATTGATAAATTTGATGTAGAATTGGAATTGACAAAATGGAATTAACCCCAAGTCTATTTATAATAATGTCTTACTTCTAAATTAAGTTCAAGTTTACAGTGTATTAATAAATGGCTTGGCAAATCAATGCTCCAAATTTTTTACCTCTGACTTGTAAAAACAGAAATCATCATGACCCTAATGCCAAAAGGAGACAAGATGGAGTTCTTATCAAGAATAATGATAGCACTATTAGCAGTACATTACAAATGCACAAAACAACAATAATATCGGTCCTATAATATCAGTGGGTTAACTGATTCCGATTTTGGTTTTAAAGGGCGTCTCAATGGTCTAATTGATAGTGCATTGGACAAAATATCGCTACCACCCAAGTTCGAAATCTTGGCATGGGCATATCCGAAGGGGGTTTCGTCTTTGACTTTGCTTCATTATCTTTGGAGGTCGCTCGGCCCATTTAGCCTACCACGTGTACAAAAGTGGCCTTAAAACATCAATCATTTTTGGTTTTAAGTATGTTTTAATCTAAGGGAATATTTGTCATTGACTGTCTCTTTTATCCAAGAAACAATGCAAGGATGTGGCATATCCTGTATGTGAAGACATTAAATGGATCAGAGGATAATTTAGCCGTACGCATATTACCTTCATCTTGGTGTCTGTGATGGATTATTTGCATTAGGCAGCTCTAACTAGGGATACACACTTATTTATGTTTAGGTTTATGGATTAGGGCTGCAGTTCCTTTATGTTAGCAGAGACTCTGAAACATCTGCACAGACTGAATTAGGCAGGACATAAGTATCAAGCAAACAGGCTAGCAAATCACGGCATTACCTCAACACAACAGTAACTGTTTCACCACCACCACCACTGAATTAAATTGAATTGAAATGTTTGAAAGAAACGTTAGAGAGCTAACGGAAGATGGCTCCCCGTTCTACGAAGGCCGAATTTTAGCACTCCCTAAACAGAAACTTCCCATTATTGTAGGTCGTGATGAGGCAGTGCAGTAATTTCAAGTCTTTGTGGATATATTTATATAAAACATCGCAGGAGTTTATGGTTAATATTTCATCAAGCAGTAAATAGATATGAACTACTCTACTTCTCCTCCCCAATGGACAGGCCTCGGTCATATTTATGCTTTGGCTTGGTAGGGCTTAAGTGTTGTGGTGCTCTGTGACAGAGTAAAAAAAGTCAATCCCATTAAACAATCAGAACTGGATGTGTTATCTTTTAACTAGAAATCAGTCTGCATGAACAGAACTAAGACTGGATTCCATCAAATGGCTTACAATCCTTTCATATGAATAGTAATAAAAAGGTGAGAGAGTAGAGCAGCTTGAAAATGCACAATAATTAAGAAGTAAATACAATATTACTTAAGTAAGAGCCATCTTGTATAAATTCATACAAAGCAATTACCTAAAATGTTAAAGCTTCCATACTATTATTTCTATAATGTTCATCTTCATACAAACATTAATATCTATCATTTCATTTTAAGCAACACTGTAGCACCATTTTGATTAAGTGGTTATTATGTCATATTTTAGTACAATAATAATAATAATAATAATAATAAAAGCAATCTTTTTATAGTTAATTTATGTTCAATACAAACAACAGATTGGCAGATCTTTAATTATATTACATGATTATAATATGCAGGTCAAACATGTGATAATGACTAAAACTGATCATTCACAAATGACTAAAATTTGAAAAAGTTTGAAGTCAACATATGGTTATCTAAACAAAAGCAGCAAAACCCTCTGCCAAAGTAGTTTTGGAGACCTTTGATTATTTAGAGTGGATCATTCTTCTGGCTGTCAATGTCAGCAGCCATCAGAACAAATATTAGACATAAATATCAAATAGCAGTGTGTTGGCAATAAATCAAATCTGCCATAAAAGGCCACATCAGTATGTGTTTCCTCCCATATTTAAGCCAGGCATCTACTTATATAGTCAAATTATTACAGATTAATTGCATACAACTCTATTATGTAATTCAGCAACAGCTTTTCCACTATAGGTGTTATTAAGATATACACTCGGTTACTTGGTAAACTTTATCCAAAATATTTCCTAGTAGGGTCAAATATAGCCAGCAGTTTAAAACCAATAATCTAATATACAAACATAATATAACTTACTCATCAAGGAAAGGATGTTCGAGAAGATCTGCTGCTGGTGCTCTCTTGTCTGGATCTGGATCAAAGCACCTGAAATCCAGAACATACAATTTCCAAATTAGCTAACTGAACTACCAGACTGAAAGTAATGGTAACTGATACATAAGGTGTCTTTAGTATGCATACTAACAAACTACTCTTATCAAATACAACCACCAATATATACATACCATATTCAAGTGAATCACTGAGTCACATTTAAAGATATATAACAATAAAGATTAAATCCACTGAAGCTAACAACTACTGTTGATAGTTATATATAAAGCATAAACTAACCTCTTAAGGAAGTCCTGTGCCATCGGTGACAGTGTTGGAGGGAATTCTGGATGCACTTTATAGAAGCCAACTTTAAACATTGCAGCTTCAGGACCCAGCTTTACAAAATCCAATAAATGACATGTTTTATTACAACACACCGAAGAATATAACTAGCTACACTAGCTATGGCAGAAAAACATACAATGTACATTTATTAACCTTCAGCTGAGGTCGCATATTAACACCATTTGGTTCTCCTTCATATAATAATGCACAACACTTTTCTAATACCATAATCTGTCCAAAGATTACTATATATTAATGTTAGGAATAAATCAGCTGTTACTACAGATATCACAAATTTCTTAATCAATGGAAACATTTATAGCAATTTAAGTTTTTCAAGATATACAGCAATCTTACACAGCTAATGCTGAAAATATACAGTATACCCAACAGAATTTAGATAAAAGTGATTGCCAACAGACATGCATTTTCTATAATTTTTGGTTGGTTTGGGATAATGTTTTTATACACGTAGGGCTAATTAACTAACGAGACTTTTTTTATTGACAAATGAATGTTAAAATCACATTTAAAATGCCATTAGGAAAGCTTTTCAGGTTCTGCAAGATCATTACAGCTGCACAATGTACCATAAATCACTGATTAAACAGTGATCAAAATCAACACGCCATGAAAGGCCAATTACTGAAGAATGACTGACAACTAAAGTACCATTCACTACTCAGTAAATACCATGGTTCCCACAGCTAAGGAAATATTATTTTCCAGGACTTTTCCAGGACAAAATTAGCATTTTCCAGTACAAAGTAAACAAGATTTAAAGCATTACATATTTATTCAATGCATGATCGCTTATTAACATTTTATGGTCCAGCCTCCTTCAGACCCCTCCTAGCTGTCTGAACCAACCAATTTTATTGAAATTATTACTAACATGGTATATTAACACTATATACCAGCACTCTTTTCTTCTACAGTCGAAGTTTTCTTCTACAGGCACAATATTCATTCACAAGTGATATTTTTTCAGGACATTTCCTGATTTTGTCAAATTCAAGGACATTTCCATAACAAATTTATTTTTCCAGGACATTTCTTGATTTTGTCAAATTCAAGGACATTTCCATAACAAATTTATTTTCCAGGTTTTCCAGGATGCATGGGAACCCTGAAATATACTAAAATCACTTCCTGGAAGGCTCGGAATATAAAATGTGGTAGCCAGTGGTTTATTACAGATGAAAGCAACACAATTTTCACTTGGTAAGAGATGGAAATCTACAATTGCCGATCACCAAGCTACAAAATTAATAAATATACTTACATCAATAAAAGGTGGTTTTCCTGTAGCCATCTCAATCACAGTACATCCAAGTGACCAAATATCAGCCTGAAAAACAATGAACACGGAAGGTCAATCTCAGAAAAATCATAGTCAGATCAATAATTCACAGATATCTTCTGTAGCAAACTTATTACAAACAAAGATCCAAAAGTATGTATTGTACATATGGCTAAATGTAAAAAATTGGACTACAGGAGCCAAATTTCTGCTTCATGGTGAATAAATTTCAATTTCAGTGCTAAATAATCGTACTTCACATGGAAGTCTGATGACCTATATTGTGTAGCCTCTATGGGTGTGACATTTATTTAATGCTCCCAGTAATTCTATGTTCAGCTATTTCAGCGAGTAATGTTAATAATAAAAAGCATGAGAGGAAATGAACTGCATGATACATAATACGTAATGATTAAATCATCATAATCAGATAAAACCTACTTGAAGATGTATACCATTAGATCGAAATCTCGTGCTGCTTTTAAACAAACTATCAATACCACCTTTCAATCAGAGCATTTAACTGTTAATACCATTTTAATAATTTTCCATTACATGTTGTTGACCTCTTTATGACAATGGCCTGTTGATTTTGATGGTTTATAAATATACTTTAAACATCATCATCACCATCATCATCATTATCATCACCACAATCATGATCATCACCATCCACATCATGATATCAAGCCAACCATCATCGGATCACACCAATTCCTAATAAAGTTAAAAACTACGAAGCCTCTCTCACCGGTGGCCCATAACCTCTGACACCTTTGTCTATGACCTCCGGAGCCATGTACTGCAGGGTACCAGCAAATGTAGCAGCCGAAGGATTGATGCCAGAAAGACGTTTCGATGTACCAAAGTCGGAGATCTTTAGCACACCACTGTATGTGTTGACTAGAACATTATCGCCCTTTATATCTCTGTGGACTATCTTGTTATCATGCTGCAAGAAATCAATTGTTGTTGATATTATTGTTGAAAATACAGTAAAAAGGTTAGTATAATTTTACTACAGGAAAAAAAAAAAAAAAAAAGGGTTTCATAGAAAACCTTTTCTTAAATACCATTAAGATTGTGTGAAATAATTCAGCTTAATTCACTTATTCAGTATTTCCTAAATATAACTGCAGCTATTTACAATTACGTAAAATTTCGCAAAAAATTAAATCCCCTGTTATCATGTGAATAACATAGTTACTTAATATCTTTTAACTTATAAACAGTGATCCAAAAGTATATATTGTACAATAAAACATAATTTGAAAAAATTTTGAAAAAAACTTAATTGCATAACATTTTATGATGATGACGTTACAGTTTACAATGCAACTACAATTCTGCACTATAAACTTTGTGATGCAGTATTTGTGGATATATATATATATATATATATATATATATAGCACCTTAATAAACTGAAAACTAAATTAAAACATGTTTTGACTCATGTGGCACAACATATTTTATACATCAATACACAGATGGTAGTTTACAGATAGCCTAATATAAACAACTGCATTTTAAGAATCTTACAAAATATTTATCTGACTTGCTGCAAATTTGATCTAATTGAGCAACTTATTCCGAAGCTTGAGAGGCAATGCCGATATCAACTATCCAGTTCAAACGACAAAACTTATTTGTCTCAGCGAAGCATTGATATTGCCACTTTTCTTATCCAGAAATGGGATAAGCTGCCATCATAGTACCTGCCAGATGTTTTACGTCACTTCCTCTTTATTTGTATTAATGCGTACAGATTTGTTTCAAGTAGAAGAGTTGTTTCAATGTAATCATAATTATTACATTTAAAATTATTTATTAAATTCATTGACTGTTACTCGAATCCTAGCCCATCGATTCTTTTATTAATGACGCCTCATCGCCAACATACAAACACCCATATCGTAGTCCCTATTCTATGAAGGATAGTCTTCTGGTTGTGAAAACATACTAATCAAATTATACAAGATCTACATGAACTGCATCACACAAGCATCACATACCAGGTATTTCAGACCTCTAAGTATCTGCCTCGTGTAGAAAGCTATTGTTGATTCATTGCCTTTTAAAGGACCCCATTTGGACCTCAGTAATGCTGAAAGACTACCTGTAAAAAAAGGCAAATAAAAAATCAGATGATATCAAAACTTTATTAAATAAATATATGTAAACAGGGGGATATGGAGAGAGAGCGAGACAGACAGTAAGCAAAAAGATAGAGAAGCTGACAGGTAAGATCAGTAATTCAGGAGCAACTAAACACAAACATTAAATGTAAGCTATAATCACCAGGAGCTAATATAAAAGGAACTAATATAAAAGGAAAATGGTGATGTTATACAGCCATTAATTGTCTAAACCATTTACCTCCTGGTACTTGCTCCATAAAGATCTTGAACATGCCATCTTCGCTGATGGAACCAAGATACTTAACAATGTTTCTGTGACTGAGACGTGAATGTAACGCAATCTCTTCATGTAATGGCTGAACCTCTCTGTAAAGATAATTAAATGCCATAATTTCAGTACTTTGTGACACCTGAAGAATATAGTCCCCTAACTGTACTCCATAATAGGGGTCATCTTCAGTGTAATGTACAGTTAGTGTACTAAGACTGCTGAATGAATGAGAATCAAACAGAAAATGTGATGGTCTACTTGCTGTGAGAAAAATTTCATTTTTTAGTATAAAAGATAACAGTACGCAAAATGTTCAATATAATAAATTTTTTGGCCGCAACATGTTGGTGCATGTAAATAAATTATGTGTTGGTGTCCAAACAGTTTCTAAGAATATAGTGTGTCACAATTAGAAGTTGTGGAATGAAATACACACACACACACACACACACACACACACATCTCAATAGAGTCTGATTAAAAGAATATACTACTTGAATTCCTTCCCAGAGTAACAGACATCCAATTAATACAATTAGATGTGTCAGTAGGACATAAAACAGTGATTTAACAGATTAAACAGCTATTTAATTTATAAAACAGATTAAATAAAATACAAATTTTCACAGGGTGTTCCCCCAAAACGGCAACAATATCACATAAAATATTGAAAAATCTAAACATACTCAGCATTTCTCTCTGGCACTTCCTTGACAGCTATTCGCACTTGAGTGTCTAGGTCACGAGCGGCAAACACAGCACCATATGTACCTCGTCCCAATAGAACCTTGTTGTTCTTTTCATCATACTCGTACTCATACTGGCAAAATAACGGATACAACAGTGTAACTATAAGCTTAACACAGCTTACTGCATGGCCGGCAATATACGCATAGCGGATTATAACAATATCAACTACGGCTGAGGTTTTTAATCGGAGCAGTAGGAGGTCATCCAACGTTAGTAACTTACCCGGATAGTATGCTGCTGAATATCAGCCTCAATATCTATCACACCAGTCTCCTGCTTCTCAATCATCTCAATAACGCTATCATAAAACCTAAAAACAATCACAGAAACAATACACTGGAAACTATTGAACAGACACTTCTGGAATCATCTTCTAAACAACGGCCAACGGGAAGATAACTGACTTCTTATACAATATCGAGCCATGATGGCGCAGTTAGTTAGAGTGTAGGACTCGTAACCGAACGGTCGCAGGTTCGAAGCTCCGTGCGCTGCAATGCTGTTATGTGGTGACTGGTTCACTTATACATAAAATGAGTACCGGCGTATGCTCCCTCGGGAGTTGAGAAGTGTGCTAGATTGGAACAGGTCTAAGTCAGGGATAATCATGCTGTAAAGCACCTTAGAGCAGCCATCTAGCTGAATAGGGCTCTATATAAATGTCATATATTATTATTATTAATATAACGTAATAAAATATTTGACTGATATTGTATACAGTAAACTCCTGTTTATTCGAATTTGAAGGGACCTATGTAATTACTTCGAATTATCCATAGTTCGAATTATCCAATTTGTGTGATTTTTAATATATTTAACATCTACACTGCTGCAGATTTTCCTGGTTTCTCCTGCACGTTACCAAAACAAAGGTTTTCCAGACATTTTCTGACCAAAAGGAGGTATATTATACACGAATGCGGGCAATACACGGAAGAATACAGTAGGTTGTACATAAACTTACTATAGGACTAATGATTACTGAATGAGCATAAAAACCAAGTCAGGTAAATAATTGCACAATGCATTAAATTAATCATTAAATAAAAAAATCTTAATTATGTAGATTAAATAAAATAAAATTTAGATGGGAATTTTAAAGAATGAGTGGGTGAATAAAGTTTGTTATTAAATTGCCACAAATAGGTCATTCATTATCACTGGCTTTAGTCACCATCCATAACACACAGAAGTATAAAGTGGACCAATTCTATAACCAAACCCCACTTGGGTTGTACGTGTTGACAGATTGATAATATTTACTCAAAAAGCATTCACCAATCAGTCTAATGAGTCAATAAGTCACAAATGTTATTATATAGCTGTACATTACCTCTGTTTATGATTCTCTGATGGGAAGAAGATATGGAAGTCATCAGAGTTCTCGTACACATAGAGAAACACAGCCTTCTTATTTCTGTGGTAATGACTAATACTTTTTATTGATGAATGAAGGAACACCCATTCGTGGATCTTCTTACAGTCCGGATCGGGTGCAACATGCCATATCCTTATTGACTAGATTAACAAACACAAGATTAAACATGAATATAACTTCGAAAACAGTCTTGCATCAAATTATCTCACTCCCTACTGCCTCAAATAGTTTGTTTTTTCCTTTCCAAATTTATTATGATCCTATACAAGCTGAAACATGTACTATACAAATTTACTGACACAGTTATTTGATCTTTTCATAAATTCTTAAATCAAAAAAATAAATATGAGAATTAAATCAGATAAAGTTTCATAATATTATTTTACTCACTCAAAAAAGGCTAATTACGTAAATCTTTAACATGACAAACATTAGTAAGCATACAATTAAACCATAAAAGTTATAATAATTATACATTTAACACATATTTGCAGAAATGTTTTGTGCACATGATAGGCTATCTCCAAAGGCACCAAGGTAAAGTTAAAGATGAAACATCCACTGATATAACCCACCTAGGGTTTAAACTTAGGTTGTATAAATCTGTGGCCAACAATGCTTCCAGTTAAGCCATGGAGGCACCCGAACACAGATTTGAAAATGACTAAACTGTAAAACAGCTGATAATAAAATTTTATTAATTACAGAAGTGCCTGTACACTTTAGCTGTGACTAATGCATTATAGCTCCTCACTTCTTTGAAGTGTTACTGCTGACAAAATAGGATATTCTGATTGATATAGCATTTGATTACCTCATCTTCCTCTTCAGTATTCACTTGAACGTAACTTGGCATGAGAACCTTGTTTGGCTCTAATACCAGCACCTAAACAGTTAATAACATTTATATTGGCTGTACAAGTTAATCTATTTAATACAGACTCATAAGTTTTACAACAAACATCTTAACCTAACTCATCGCTGTATAAAACCATACGCTGTAGCACCAAATCTAAACGAGTTGTTCAATAATTTGCACTAATTCGATCTACACGGCAAACATTATAAACGTTATCCTAGATATAATTTTATTAAATAGTCTTCCGAATATTTAAAAGAAGTTACGTGTAAAATTAGAAACACACACAGTTGCTAAATGCTACTTTAAAATTTGGAGGGAACTAAAAAACTATAAATTCACAAATTTTGCTAAGTTTAAAAAAAGGATCGCAGAACAGCTCACGTGTATAAATATGGATGGATAGAAATGATTTAAGTGATCTTTTCCATATATAAATCCTCATACTTACTGGAAATCTGACATCAGATGTTTCATTTTTAATAGCCTCATTGAAGAAATCCATCCAGAATTCAAACATCTGAAAATAATCAAGATTCGTCAGTAGACAAACATGTCAACTGATCCACTCGGTTTAATATCTACAAAACAACTGATCAATGCCAAAATGAAGCGCAGCAAGAATCGATTCTCACCTCTTTATCACGTTTCTGTTCACGACTTAAAATGACCTCCTCATCTTCCTTTCTGAAGAAACTGATAAGCTTTATGTTGCCGAGTGTTGATTTCAGATACCTAGTATATAGTTTGAAAGTGAATTAACACACTAATGGCTGCTACTCAGTGATGTACAACTGACATTCAACAAAACATCGTTTATCATAAACCACCGTCCTTTACGAGAGAGACAATGCATTTATTTAGTTCAACAGCCATATTTACAATACCATGGTAACTCGAAGAACAGCGTACACAAGGAGCTTTAGCAATGAGCACACTCAGATTCAACTCATTTTTACTTTTGTTGTTCATGAAAAATAATTCTAATCAAGTAAAATTGTATTTTGAAATTTGTATAATTGGATAATACAACAATTTTGACTTCAAGCATTACATAAAAAAAGCTTTACATGCTATCTGATTTAACACTTATAAGTTCTTATTATCAAATACTACATAACAACAGGAGTGTATTACAATAAATATAGTCAGACAATATAACAGCGCGACCAAAAGAAAACATTCAGCATCGTAAACTGATAAACTTTCTCTACAAAAGTGTACAGCGAAGGATTATAAACAAACTAACCATATTGGAGGTTCTAGTTGGTACATATATTCTGCTGCCTGTACTGCCTTTCCATATTCTTCAGTAAGAACATTGAATTCGAAGAAAGTTGCAACATCCCAATAATCCTCTAATGACGTCAAGCTACCCTTGCGACCAATAAGAACGTTCAAAGTCAAACCTGTAAAGTAAAACAAAATTATTGCCCTATTTTATTTGGAGATCAGTGAAAAACTCTCGATTACTCACTCGGCCGTTTCTATACCAAAACAAGTCTAATGAAATGCAGTTGTTTTATGGCCAATTTTGTTCTAATGGTAAGCTAAAAAACAGCCTCCAACGTATTAGAATGCTAGAGGTCTGCAGCCAGCCACAGAACAAGTTGGAGAAACTCTGCCAATAATAAACCAGCTTTAAACTATACAAGTGATAACAGATTACTCAGAGCTCAAAAGAACAAGAGGAAGAAGACAGCAAAACTGACAAAAAATACTTTTATTTTTACTTTTAGCTGGTTTCATTATCCAAATCAGTTTGTGTCAAAAACCATTTAGTCGTTTCATTTCTGAAATCACATTTTTTGAAGGCTCGAATAAAAAATGCAAAAAAATAAATATATTATAATATCCTTCTATTGTTGAATGAGCCAAACTGATATAAATAAACGAAAGAAATACATTTGTTTTTAAAAACAAATGCCTTAATTTCATATGTTTAAAACATTAACGTTTAAAAAAATTCACAAATACCCTCAACACAACAACATCTAGCAATATCACAACCACCATAACTACATCTAATTCTGTACAATAAGTGAGTAAGCTTCTTTGATTACATTTCTTTGTAATGTTACTACCTAATGTATTTATAGACACCTACCAATTCTCTGCAGAGTAGCAGAACTCCTAAAGCTTTTTCCTGATATAACAAACAAAGTGACCAGGTTGATGCCAGCATACTCATTTGGCTGCAAGTCGAAGCTTTCCTTGTACCTGTGTAAGGTAGGAACAATACAGTCAATGACACTTGTAAGATGACCAAAGTACCATACACATCCTGGCACACAACAGACAGAGCTGACAATGTGCCAACAATCAGTGCATCTAACACTCAGCATAAACAGTCTGGAGAATTGTTTCATGGAGAAGAAAGACCGCTTCTAGCTCATGCTACTCACTGATGTACAGCAACACCTGTAGGAAAATTCTATTATACGTGGCTACATTGTAAATGAGTCACAGAGGGGTCAATTACCAAGTAAGTTGTCTATCCTTGTTAGTGAGAAGGATGTTCCTAATACTAAGAAGCAACAAAAGCATAAATTCTTAGAGTTGGAACCTTAAATGTACACAAACATGGCACACACACACACACACATATACATATACATATATATATATATATATATAGGTATATAGGGCACCAATTAATTCCTGCCAAAAAATTATAATTATAGTTGCCATAAATGACAGAATAAAAGATTAAACATACAATGGATGTTGGGAGACCATTCTAGTTAGTGATTGTGTTGTTTATCTTTGGTGCTGACCATACCTGGAACATATTGTTAAGGGGCCACTTCCCATTGAAACAAGATAAACGAACGGAAGACTGAAGTGTGAAAGCAATTTTTAGCTTTGGCACTGATCACACCTAGGAGCTATGGCTGGGGGGGGGGGGCACTACTTGGCAGACATAACCGGGATTTAAACCAATAACTCGCTGTCGCTAAAGGAAGAAAACTTCATACAGCCACATGAATCATTTGTATCTGATCCAAGAACTTGCAGGTCTGCAATCTATGAGCGGTGATACGGAAGGACCCTAAAATCGATTGTCACTGTAATTCATCACAAAACACCTGTAATCCTGGGCAGGCCAAAAGCAAAAGATAGCATCGATGAATACAATTCAGTACTCGGTCACAATACAACGCTGATGCAAACTGACATAAAACACAATAGTAATGAGATCATTATGACTTAAAACACAACATTAATGATACCATTATGACACAAAACACAACACCTGTATGATTTCAGTACAAATAGTCAGAAACAGATTTATAATCATGCTGGTGATTCAATCTAATAAGCAGCTTGTGATCAGCATGTATTCATGATTTCGTTATACACCTTTCTGATGGTACTATTTCAAAATTCAGGTTTGTGTGTTTATGTTAGTCCTCTGCATGGGCTGAAACTTCTGGCCTGCAACTGTCCCAACCCATACTGAAGTGGCCCACAGCCGCATGGGCTAGTACTTCTGGGATGCAACAACCCTGCACTAGATTAAAGTGGCCCATATATAGTGTTCCACAATGGGAAACACTTTAGGAATCCCATGTTGTCTTACAACAGATATGTCTATCACCCAAATTTCTCAAAATCAATGGCTATTGTTTGCACAACAGAATACAATGGCATGATCCGTGAACTGCATCATTTACACTGAGCTTGTGCGTAGGCCAATACTTCTATCCCATAATGACCCCACCCAATTTTGATGTGGCTTACAACTGCTCCCCACAAAACTTCATGCAGTGGACCCATCACCACACCATAAATATCAGGCCTGCAACTGCCCCAAACCACAAATTAAAACATTATTTACGCCCACTCCAATCTGCACAGGATCTAGCACGTGTGCATGTGTTTGTGTATGTTTGTGTATGTTTGTGCACACACTTGCATGTGTACATGTTAATATAAAGAATAACTCTTATACCAACCATTTAATTGCATTAGTTAAGGCGTCCTTGTCTTCATACTGTGACTCCATAAATTTATCTTTGTAGATGCGCCCACACAAACACAACATATCAGGTACGGCATTTTCGGACATGTTAATTGCCTGTAATCAGATCACTAGCTATCATCAGTTCACATTCAAACAACTGTCCCAAAGGATGGGGCAATATTTGATCTAATTCACGCAATGACTTTAGATTGCAAAAACAAATGCTTGCCGAGAAGTGTAAACATTATAAAAATCTGGTTTTAGGATCGTTATGTTATTGTCAGAACAGAGTGTCTTTCAGATCAAAACTAATATATCATCACACTGTATCCCGGTAAATACTTACCTTTTGTATCACTTCCAGTGCTTTGTCACGATCACCTGGTCCATTCCTCCTAGATGTTGAGGAGTTAGAATTTAAAAAAAAACATAACAGAACAACACTAATCTATATGGCCAACCTATTTATTAAACAAACCACAAGTTAGTGCAAGCACAGACACACACACACACACATATATATATATAAAACAAACATAATAAGCACATATGGAGGGCCAGGCATAATGCATCTAATTTATCTGAATAATGATAGAAACCTGATCTGGCAGATTGACACATCCAGCCAACTGAAGTCACCACACACCTGGTCATGTAAAGTTCTCTTGCTAGGATCCTGCTAGCCCCTGATTGATTAACGGTCCCTACCTGGATCAAAACACCACATAGCACAAGTTTCCCAGCCAGGATCCTACTAGCCCCTGATTAGTTAAGTTCCAACCTGGATCACAACACCATCCAGCACCAGCCAACCCCACTACACCGGTTATTATGTAACACGCCACTGACCTCTACCCCAAACTGGTGAACATTGGTGTTGTTCAAATAATTGAACAGGTAAATAAATACAGCAAAGGACCATTTAATATAACTTACCACCCACCTTAAAAGATCAGAGTCTCCCTCCTAAAAGTCATAGATGCTTAAGGATGACTCGATACTGAGCCAAACATCATTCAAGACAGGTTTTACTATGTCAGAAATACTACATTAACAAATAATCTGATTGTAAATCAAGACCCAGAAATAGTATCACTGTAACATTGTCAATGTAACATTATCATCATTATTAATATTTTTATCATCATCATCATTATAAGTTCAATGAAATCAAACATCAGCAATTATACCTGTTCAGCGCAAAAGCATAATGATGTTGAATTGCAGGACTGCTCACAACCTTAGAATTTGGCAGAGTTTCCAGCTGCTCGACGAGTGTCACCATGGCATTGTAGTCCTGTCAAAATGAAACACCGAAACTTTAGTTCGGAATTAAGTCCTAACTGAAGCTATTAAAATGACTTGGCAAACACCATGACAGACATGACCTAAGTCAGTAAGTTAATAAACATCTATGACCGATACAGAGGTGAGTGCTTTGCACAGCCTGGTTACATCGGAGACACACAGCTGAGGTACTACTATCTGGCGAAACTTATGTTCAGAAAATAACCGATTGTCCCACCCTACCACCGACAGTAAAATAAGAACTAATATTTGAGCGACAGTGGCCGTTCTTACCTGTACATCTCTATAAGTGATCATCATGTTCATTATCACATCAGGAGCAATAAGCTGCGGGTCATCCATTCGGTTCCGGAATACCGCCAGTTTCTAGATAATTATATGATAAATTACATGAACAGCGTCGAAGAGGGGTGCATTACTGATTTTTAATTCATTGGCTAAAATACTAGACTGAGTGAAGTAAAATATTGACTTATTGGACATCATCCATCGCACAGGACTCACTATCAACTTGAACTACTGACCTTGGCAAGTTCCTGTCCGGAATAGTTTTCTCTGACCTTCCTCAGATCATTGAGGAATTTCTCCCTGATGTGTGTTCTGTTGGTTGAAGCAAAACATTATGAAGTTACAACAAGTAGTATTTGTTGACAGGGTTCATACACATTTGGACATCTCAGATTCCAGGACTTTCAAGGACCTTCCAATGTCAAATTCAAGGACGTTTTCAACGAATTCGCAAACTTTTAATGCCCAAAGATACACCCATATTTCGGAAGAAGTGTAACAACTGAATTCCCATATGCTTATGATTAGAAATATAGATCTATATGTCCAAATTCCAGGACTTTCAAGGCCTGGAATCCAACTTTTCAAATTCCAGGACTTTCCAGGTTTTCAAGGACCTGTGCGAACCCTGGCTGATTATAAAACAGCATCATTACAGCACACTGTAATACCTTATATATATGTCTATCATCAAATGGTGATGACTCTGGAGAAGAGCAGTAAATAATGAAAAAGGGCAAAGGTTATTGTCTTTTTTAGCCCTGACACTGGTCGCACGTGGGACAAAATACAGATGGGATAATCCTTATGGAAGCGCAGTAGTCAGACTGAAGTTTTTCTTAAGTTTGTGAGCGAGTAGTTTGTTTTAACCTCTGCCCTGGTCACACCTGGCATAAAGACAGCGATGGACTGACTCACTCACTTGGCAAGTATTCCACAAAAATATAGGTACAAGTCAGATTCGAACCAATAACCTGGAAGTTGGCTGTGATCTTTGTCAACTGTAACACCAGAGCACCATGTGAAGCCTTTTGTGAAAGTGTCACATTTATGTTGGACCCCATTCCACCACGGCCATATAAACACTTTTTATAGCTTTTTCTTACTGAAATGACCACAAGTGTTAATTTATATCAACTTCTATAAATCCTGGGGAAATATTTCAAAAATGCGGGAAACCGCCGATCTGCTGGGAATTCTCACCCCCGATTAATGACCGAATTACTGAAAAATAATTTTTTAAATGCCATCAAATCTTTGTTAAATGGTGAATCAGCTCCAGAAAGTTCAGGCTCTTTTGACTGTTTGGTCCAAAAATAGCTGTCTGTATAGGCTTTAGTGGGCTACACAATTTGACATAAACCATGCTATGAATTAGACATAACAAAATAAGAAGTGTTGCTTAAATATGTTAGGAACTGAATCAAGTTTTATGGCTTCACTCAAAATAAATCTCAAATTGTCTGAAAGAATAAATAAGAAAGGGGGAAGATTATTTCCCATCGTTACCCCTAATTTCTTGCTAAACATTTTTAATAGATATAACCGATCGCGGATTTGGGGTCAATTCCACATCAAATTTATCAATTCCAATTACAAATAGAGCAATTCCATACACTCTGCTGGAGTTGTTGGTGCCAATCGCACCACCTGGGAAGTCAGCAGATCAGGGACATCACAAAACTCGTCATTCTGACACCAGTCCAGTTTGAAACGTAGATCTAACGTTGTAGCCAGTTCAAAGGAGGTTTTTTCGCAGCAAACTTCAATTCCAAATTTATCTATTCCAATTCAATTTATTTTTAAATAAGCAATTCCAGAATTGAATTGACTGATCATTTCATTAAATGCAATATCTGAAAGTAAGAACACAGAGATCTTATTACTGACCTATGACTGGATTCTACTTCCTTCAGTATCTGCTTTAACTTTGCTTGAAAGAGAAGCGGCTTATCTCCGCCTCGTACACAACACTCGCCTCCCACATCTACAACCAGGCATTTATTGTCTGACTTCAGTATGTATGGCAAAAAGTGACTGGATCCTGTACCACACGATAGCTGAAATAGTACAGCTGTATGCAAAAGTATTCTTATGTGACAGTAAATAACACATATATTATACATACTCCACCAAGATTTTATGGTAAACACAACCTGAAAAACTAACTAAACACAAAACACTACCAGCATTTTGAAAATTTTAAATAATATATACAAGTCTTGTACCAAAATAAACAATATAATCATTTTAACACTTCCATACAATATCATTGCTAATAAAATGAATCTTTATTAAAATATCAGCAGGTTAAAAAAATCAATCAAAGCATGGTTAGAAGCATGATGCTTCTGGGTGAATAAAACTCACTGCATTAACAAGAATACTATCGTCCAACCACTAATGAAGGTGGCCTTCTCATTTCTCAAAAACAACCTCCAATAACAATTAGACTATTATTTTTTGAATACTTGTTTTACAGGATATTTTCCTTTCAAAAATTAAATAAATCACAGAAAACATAGGGTTAGTCGGAAATTCTTTTACACAAAGTTTGTTTCTGAAAGATTTGCAAGATTCGGTACCCAACCATTTACAAATGCCCCATGACACATATTCAGTTTTTACGTTGATATTCAAATTCAATTTGACAATAATATCCACCGGTGTGACTTTCTGGCCCACAACAATGTTATCTATAACATATTCTTCCTTTAGTTGGGATTTCACGATCTCTCCGATCGTTTTGCTTTTTTGAGACTTTATAATTACTTTTATCATGAATCATCAGTGAAAAGTAACAATCGACATGTCACTGTCAGCTTAATTGAAGATGATGACAGGTCAGTTCCACTTCAAAATTATTTCTAGGTTTGAAGACCCGATTTACTGTAGAAACAGCTGAAATAATTCTGAAGTGGGACTGACCTGTCACCATCTTGGATTAGCCTAATCTGCTTCCAGTGTTCATGCGGGTCGGGCGGCTTGAAAATAATAATAAAATAAATAAAGGTCAATTTTATTTCACAGCGGCGGGTTTCGGCTGTGATCAGTGGCTTCGTAAAACGAGAATTCAAAAAACAATGGCCACATCATTGTTTCTAAGTTTTTAGCTATTAATATGTCAAGACGGTGTTCAAAAGAGAAACGAGTCTAAACCCGCTCCAAAGGAGTAGTAAACTGACTGAAAAAGAAACTACATTCGTTGTGATAAGAATCACTTTCAATTTACATTAATTCACTAAAGAAATACAGCGAGGGTATAAAGAAAAATAATGTGTATGCAATGTAGTGAGCTCCGGTGGCCTAGCGGTTAAGCACCCGGCACCCCAACGGTCGCAGGTTCGAATCCCGTAAGAGGTCGAAACTTTTCCAGGGATTAATTTCTCGGCTCACTACATCGTGGATGGCCACCCTCAGGGTATTTCTGCTCCATCTTTCCGTACTGCTCCCCTGTGAGTGGTGGGGGAGGAGGTTTCTCAACCACTCCAACATAGAGGCTGTGCTGATTAAGCGACAGCCTGGGGATTCTCCCCGAACAACAAAACCTAAACCTATGCATTTTACATGTCAGACACATTCACACACAAAGCATCTCTCCACGGCTCTAATATATTTAACCAAATCTGATGAAAAGGCAGCCTTACCTTTAGAGAGAGAGTGAATTCTGGATTGATGTCATGGACTATGATAACAGTTTCGGGCATGCCAAAGCTCTCCCTGACACCAACATGATAGCTAAGCGATGACTGCTGTACCTGCAGCGACATGTCAACAATCGCTACGTCGGCATTGTAAAATTTGTCCAGCGACTTTTGTCTTTTCCAAAGTCCAGCTTCTCAAATGGCAGCAGTATTAACTCATTCTTCAGACTAAGTAAGTGAGAAAATAAAATTGACATACTGATGATATGCTTTAAATAAATGAATATATTCCATGCCCCAGTCCATTCATGCACCAAGATAACACCATAGATGCAGTTATTACTAGCACGTTATAATTATATCTACACTGAACTCTGGCGTACATCGTTTAATCAAGAAAACACCCTTAAAAGGTACCTCCAGTGGTTAAAATAGTATGGATAATTATCTATAATCTAGCATATTGGTTGTCTAAATTTTCCGAAGCTGCTATAAAAAGGATCTTTTTAAGGGAAATTTTAGGCATCATTGCACCAGAACGTTGGCTATATTGGCTTCTTCCTCCTCCGAATTTGCCTCATGTGTGACAGTCGGCAAATTGATTCCGGGAGCTATCTCTGGCAGAACCGGGATAGTGTGATGAATAATGGATAAATTTGCTTAGCAACGAAATGCTAAACAATATAGCATCACTCGGGGTAGCACCAATAATAAGCAGAAAAGTAAAGGAAAACGTTACTTTAGAGTGGCCAGAACAAAGAAGGCATTTCATGGGGTAATAAATGTCATAATATTGATATTTTATTAAAAGAAAACCATCAATAATAGTCTTGGAGAACACTGGAAGTACCCTTTAAGTTTAACAACAACAAAACTATTAAGGAATGAAGAAAACATATTACACATGAATGAGGATCTATAAATTATACATTTCAGTGATACCGTCAAAACAGACCTAGTGATATGTTATATTTATTAGAAATGAAAACTAATTAAAAGTAGTTTTCTTAAAGAAATACTTTCTTTTGGAATAAAGACGACACATAGAATAGTCTGTGATGTACGTTCTAATTACTTCATGACATTTTACAACAAAACTGCAAGCTTTCTAAAGAATATTCATAACAAACAGATAACTTTTGATAGGCATTCTTTAGAAAACTATAAAAGTGACATGTCACTGGCAAGGGTGCAAAATCTCTATGTATTTACCATGGTTAACACACTCACTCACCTGGTGCAGACTTTCTCCATCTCAGCAAACGCTGCCTTCCTGGCCTCCAGGCCATGTTCAGAACCTTTCTCCAGTGACTGGCCAGAGTGGGTAAGGTTAATTACAACAACCACCTGCATCCTATGGACACTGTAAGCAGACGCACATAATTCCTATTATTACATATATACAGGGTTGGAAAAAATCATAACTTTTTCGAATAAATGAGATTTTTTTCGACCAAATTGATTTCTAATTCTCCAGTTGTATAAAACACAGAAGAATTTTTGGAAGCGACTATATATGAAAACAACATTAAATCAGCCCTGATATTTTTCACACACAGAGACATGCACACAGACACATATATACTGAAGCATATATATTACAAGTGTACATCTAGTCTAATAGAGCCCAGTTTGTTGATCTCTTGCTATCTCTTGAAGTTTAAGTCCATTCTAAACACTTACACCAATTCAAATTTCCTTTTGTTATTAAACAATATCATCATTATCAACCTATCTAATTGGATTGATATATATCACGTTAGGGTTATCACTGTACATCATCTTTGAATGGGGCTCCTGCTATCAACTGCTAATTATATATTTATACATTATTATTACACTTACAGGTTGTGCAAGATGGATATTAATCCAGAAAAGATAACCATGAGAATGTTAGTACAACATATTAGTACCGAGTTGGAGATATCCAAAAAATTGAGTCACTCTTCAGATCATTTTCCAGTAAGAATAAGATATACCCAATATCTGACCTAATTTATTGGGATCGGCTATCAGACCTCAAGATGTACCCTCAGGAGAGGAGGATGGAAGGATACCGAATTATATACACCTGGAAAATTCTAGAAGGAATGCCCCAAATGTTGGAATTAAAGTATACACATCAACAAGGCAGGGTCACCTGTGCCGAGTCCCCCAAATAAAACAGTGTGCAACTGGTAAAATTAGGGCAATCAGAGAAGGAAGCTTTCAAATTAGGGGTCCACAGCTGAGCAATACAGCTGAGGCAGAGTCACCGACTTTGCTGGAGAGATTATACTCTCGAACTACCTGGTAACTAACTAACTAACTAACAAACATGATACAGATACTTCAACTGAATGAGTTGGCAATGAATGCTCAGGATTCACTCCCCCCCCCTCACACTGACAAAGTCGTCAATGAAGAGTCAAAAGTTGGTAGCTTCATCAGTTCATGTTAAATCTATTGAGACTAAACAAACCCAGACTTCTGAATAATATTCTCATCCCTTAGCAAAAATTATCTATATAGCATAGATGAGGTGAATCAAACTAATTTATTTGTAACAAAATATTAGTTTTTTACGTCAATGACACCAATGTTAAAAGGTGAGCCTCATCAATTCAGACAGATTCCTATATCTACAATTGATGTAACAATTTTCCAAACAAAGAATAAAATATATCAGAAAATAATATTATTTACCTAACATATTAATATTTGTTGATTTTTAGTAGGCATATTTTACAGAATTATTGTGATCATGCCATAGAATTTCTATGCACTTCTTCCACCATGAAGACCTCCAAACTGTTGCACCAAAAATGGAAATAAGACTGCTGCCTATTTTGCCACAAAATGGCAGTAGCCTGGTCGGGCTAATATTTTGGACCAGTCATAGCCTGAAGACAAAATCCACAAGTCCAGGCTGCCGCTTTTTTCCAGCCCTAATTTGTATGTGTATGGTTAAGTGGTGAGGCATATGAAAAATCGTTCTCCTGGAAGTCAACAGCCATGTTGGATTGGTAATATTCATCTGCCAGAATAGTGCATCTTTTTTCAGATGAAGGCAGCAACTGATACAATATAATCAAAACAGAGGTCTATTAATTTTTTATACACAAGATATGATTCCTAATTGCACTAAATAAAACATACACAATAGCTGTGAATTAACAAACAGAATCAAACTTATTTACTGGGTGAAGTAACACAATAAATGAGGTTGGTGGTTGGGTTGTTTGAGCCAAGGTGGTGTGCTATTAAGGTTGTGATCAATAAATCTACTGATAACACAATAAATGAGGTTGGTGGTTGGGTTGTTTGAGCCAAGGTGGTGTGCTATTAAGGTTGTGATCAATAAATCTACTAAATTATTTTTGAACATTTTGTATTGGTCAGTAGTGGATTTCATGCATCGGGGTCCGAAGTCTGACCATGTTATATCCGATTTTGTGTTATAGCTGAAAATATAATCCCTATATATGTATACCATATACTTGTGTATAAGTCGATTTTTTGGGTAGGGAAAAGGAAGTTCTCAAAAGGAACTTGACTTATATACACGTCACATTTCCTACCAGCTGAAGGAAAGATGTTTTTGGCCATCCTTGATAAACAACACTATAGGATTCAACCCAATAAGAGCCAGAATAAAATCGTCACATCGCTGCCTACTAATCCATCATTATTCAATAAATAACAATTAATTTTCACCAAACTGTTATTTGGATCTCACAAACATGCCACGTTTTATGTAATAATACTTGATAGTCAGGTGCTGTTATACCTATCAGTACCTCCAGATGAGCTGTGAAACAATGAATTAATAACACTTGCCAATTGAAGTTACAATCAGGTGTGTTTGTGTGAGCAATAGTTGGAACAAAATCACCACATCTCTGCCTACTAGTCTTATTCAATAAATTACGATTCATTTCCACCAAACTGTTATTTGGATCTCACAAAAATACCAGTCTATGTAATAATACTTGATAGTCATGCCCTGTTAACTACTGGTACCACCAGATGATTAGCGATAATATAGAAATCACTGTTCACATTGCAAACCTTGCTCGCCACTTGCTGTGAAACTATTAATTAATAATGATTGCCAGTTGAAGTTAGAATCAAGTATGTTTGGTGTGACAAGTTTGTTTATTAGTTATAACATCAAAGCGAAATCCATAGGCGTGTGTGTGTATCGCTGCCGGTGAAGAAATTGATATATTTACGATGCACTTGCTGACACCATGAGTTTAAAATGACTGGGCCATTTTTTTTGCGAATGATGACAATGATTCAGATTTTAAGCCAATACTTGACCTCGACTTATATGGTGGGTATCCGGGCCAGAAAAGTATTTCTACATCTCCTGGACTAGTAAAATTTAAATCTACTGGCCCAACAAAAAATGCATTGGAATCGACAGAGACGATCATAAATTTTTGTAATAAAGACAATAATTGTGTGTTTGTGATTTTATTGAGTATACAACAGTTCATAGTTCATCCTGTAATAAATTATTTGTGATGTCCACAATCTGGCCAGGAATTTTCTTCTTGAGTCTGTTGAGGTGATGGGCCATCACAGGCAATTAGCATCATATCGCATAGAGTTGCCTGGCCAAGGGCAGTTCTCGATGAAGTTTTAATGCTGTTCATGGAGGAGAATGGCCTCTCACACTCAGGAGTGGATGGACTCAATGTCATCAGAAGGATGACTAGGGCCACAATGCCAGACATGTCTGGGCACCATAATGCAAAAGCACAGTCATCAAACAAATAAACAGGAAAGGGATGGAAATCCACCATATAAACAAGATCCTGTGCTTTTATTTACTGTAAACAAAGACAACTGACCAATCAGGAGAGAATATTTGAGTCACATGATCATCATAATGCAAAATGGACGTTTACTAGCCAAGATCACCAGCCCACCAAAATCTCTCCCATCCTTCAATCATGGTTCTTATATTTAGTAAATATTTATAAATATGACATTTGAATTGGTTACAGCAATGGATTTTGATATTATTTCAGATCAGGAAGCTATCCGATGAAAAATATTTGGTGTTTATCACAACCCATTTTCTGCTGAAAATCGGTCCAAAATCCGACCTACAATCGGGAACAGAGCTTTTTAGTGACAGTTGGTGGTGTATTGGCATGGGTGTTATTAATGGGATATTTTGTAAAATTATCAACACATTTTCATAGATATTCTAGTTTTTGGTGGGACTAAATCGATCAAGCCAATAATTTCCGGCATTTCTTCCACCATGAAGAGCTCCAAAACAGTGGAAAATCATTCTATGGAAAACGAACTTAAAACTACAGCATGTGATGCATGAAAATGGCAGTAGCCCAGCCAGGCTAGTGTTTTAGACTACTCACTAGCCGGAAGACAAAATCTACACAATTTTCCAGCCCTGTGACTTTGTGAGCATTTGCCAGAGGAAAGAATTACAGGATAAAAAATGACCTCAACTTATCTGCCGATCATAGTATGTAATAATTCTAATATACACATATAAAGTTGAGAATTTTAGTGCTCTATCAATTGCCAGTATGTGACATTGTATATCATGTGTGAGTTTGTACTGTAATAAAAAAATTTGAGTAACATATTTAGTCCATAAACAGATATGGGCTGGAATTGAACCCGGAACCTAGAGGTTTGCAGTGCAGATCTCTAACCACAACACCACCTAAATGCCCCCCACTCAACACTTGAGAGTTTATGTCTTACCTGTTATTACTCTTTTGATCTGTTAATATATATTTTCTCAAATTTATTGAGAAAAAATAATTTTTATTTATTTACCATCTGTTCTGCTACTATTTTCATCAATAAAAAGTGCAGAAAATATTAACTAGATTTAGCGTGTTTATGAAATGGTATGGTATGGTGTGGACTGGTTTGTGTAGAAAATGTCTGGTATTAATCAAAACAATAACAGAGAAAACTCAGAAATAAATATTACTATGATCAACTTGGTTAATCCGAGTTTCCATCTCTATTGACTACTTCTCTTCAGTTAACTGATAAATCATTAAACCAGTATGAGTAGGAATATGATGTTTATCACTTTATCATTATGTCAACAATATGTAGATCTACACCTTATATCTAGTCTAATGATTGACTGAATGAGATAATCTGATTTGACAGCCACACTTGATACTGTCAAAAGTGTCGTAAACTGAGTGACACTCACTGACACAGTTAACAATTATAAAAATATCAGAATTCCAGCTCTACTCTACTCTCTAGGCATAGGGACGGCCAAAACGAGTCAGAATTACCTCAAATTCTCGCTGAAATGTAACTTCGACGTCAAAATTAGTCACCAGTTAGAGGTATGTTTACATTCAGCCGGCTTAGCCTCAGGATCGCGCGTTCATAGCCATTGAATCCAGGTACTGAGGTAGCAACTTCGAGATTCTCGAATTTAACGCCCCGAAGTCTCCATAACTTTACACGAACAACAACGAGCAAGAGTTGGCCAATTTAACTTACCTCAACTAGAAGTTCGCCGTTTTGCATCAGTCAATGCACATGCGCAATGCCATCATCTTAACTGGCATCTATCCCATCGAGAGAAATTAAAACTTCGTCAGGAAGCACAAATCTAGGACGATTCATAGAAATTGGGGTCAAGTTGGTGCGAAACAAATTCAATATACCATAACTTCGCAAAGTACTTGAAACGATCGCATCGCAGGTAAATATGCCCGGTTACTTACGTACACGAGAGGTACGTACGTGTAGCCTGCAGGTTATAATATGCTATATAATTTTATAATCATCAATACTGTTACAACTGTACCATACTAGAACGCAAGTATATTTGGTTATGCAGCTCAGTGCGATATTTTATATTCAGAAACAATAGTTTTCTTTATATCGTTAAAATTTAGCTATGTTTTTGTGTTGTTGATTCTTGCCTTGCTTACATTTTAAATTAGATACAGACCTATCTGTTTAACAATTTTCTTTACACACACACACACACACACACACAAATATATATATATATATATATATATATATATATATATATAGAGAGAGAGAGAGAGAGAGAGGGGGGGGAGAGAGATCCTCTAAATGATTGAATTTATATAAGTAGTAAATAATATAATATGGAATTGAATCATTTCAAATTTTCCTTTCATGCCCACAATTAAGACACATCGCCCCAGATTTTCAAGACGCTTAATTCGTCCCACTATGATATTTGAAAGTAAGCTTTGGATTTGAGCCGATAGTGCAATCCTTCACAATCATTGTTGATGCTGATGGTTCTGCTAAAAAATAACCACGCTGTCGTGGGCTATTAACGAGGTAAATATATCGACTCCCTATTTTCGCCCACCACGACCATAATAAATTATATAATAATAATGTATATTTAATAACGCGCCCTTACTAGCGGGAGGCATTCAAAGGCGCTGTACAAACAATATGTAATATAATAATATCCAGAATAATATGTCTATAAAAACCCTGTAATGATTTAAAAGTGGGAGCTGCAAAACTAAACGCACAATCACCATATGACTTGAGCCGAGACACAAGCACCTGCAATAGTATCTGACTGGGTGACTTGAGTGTTCGAGATGACTTTCTAGTGGACACCAGTTCACACAGGTATTCTGGCGCCATATCATTAATATATTTATAAGTTATTAACAAAATCTTGAAATGGATACGCTGTCTAACAGGTTGCAATGTAGTTTTTGAAGAATTGGGGTGATCTGATGATATTTTCTAGTATTTGTTACAATGCGAGCTGCACTATTCTGAATTCGCTGAAGGCGATTAATGTTATAATCAGATATCCCATATAACAGGGAGTTACAATAGTCTATACGAGATGTAACGAAGGCATGGACTACAGTTACAAGTGATTCTTGTGTCAAGAATGCTTTTAAAAATTGGATGTTCTTAAGATGGTAGTAGGCAGCTCGGCATACCGATGCGACATGTTCATGCATGTTAGTACATTGGTCAAAAATAAACCCTAGATTTTTTACTGATCCATTAGGGGTAATCGAAGATGCACCCATCTGTAATGCTGGTGTCTTTAGTGATTTAACACAATGTGGTGATGCTAAATATATAATATTTGTTTTATTATCATTTAGTTTTAGAAGATTGTGAGTCATCCATAGCCGAATATCGGCAATACAATGTTCTAAATTCTTCAAGGAAGAGGAGAAATTTAACTCATTGTCAGGATCCAGTGATATATACAGCTGTGTGTCATCAGCATACAATTGATATTTAACCCCATATCGTTGTGCAATGATCCCAAGAGGACGGGTATACATTGTGAAAACAAGAGGACCAAGAACTGAACTCTGTGGTACACCAGATAACAAAAACTGAATGTCAGATAAAATACCATTAACAAACACTCTCTGGGAGCGTTGTTCCAGATAGGATCGAAACCATTCAAGTACTTTAACTGACAAAAGTACATTATGGTCAACTGTATCAGATGGAGCAGACAGGTCCAGAAGAATTACAAGTATTACTGGCTTACCTTGATCAATTGACATCATAATATAACTTTTCACCCTAACCAAGGCTATTTCAGTACTGTGACCACTTTTATAGACAGACTGTAGTGATTCATTAAGGTTATTATTAATTAAATATTTGTTTAGATGAAAAACAACTGCCTTTTCTATGACTTTAGATAAAAATGTAAGATTTGAAAAAGGTCTGTAATTGTTTAGAATATTACAGTCCATTGTGTGATTTTTTTATTAATGGTTTTACAAGGGCAGCTTTCATGGATCTTGGGAAAACACACAGAGATAATGATTTATTAAGTATATTTGTAATTGGGCTTATCAGAACATCCAGACAATCTTGAACAAGCCATGTAGGCATAGGGTCAACTGCACAGAAAGCATTAGATGCCTTTTTCAGCAACTGTCTGATATCAGTCTCTGTAAAAGACTCAAATGTATCCATCATGGACATGCAGAACTCTTCTACCAATTACTTATCCTGTGATAAGGTGCTGGAATGAAACCCACTATGTATATTTAATATTTTTGACAGAAGAAGTTATTAAAAATATGCTCTTTCTCTCTTTGCGGTCCACCTATAACACGGTCGATAGCTTGTGGATCTCAGCAACCCCTCATTATAACACTGTATTATTAATCAGTCACATTTTTCTCAAAAACAATATCACGTAACTGTCTTACATTAATAACATTGACGTTTTGGCCAACGGACGTTTTGGCCCAGACGTTTTGGCCTAGGAGATTTTGGTCTAGGACGTTTTGGCCAGCTAATTTTTGAAGATAGGACGTTTCGGTCAAATATAAAAAATATAAAAAGCGAATAAATATAATATCTTGTGTTTTTTATCTCAAAATGTACATTTATGACATAAAAACGCATGTGCAAACTACAAATGATTAACATAATGGTCGAATGATAATGCTTTGATGTGGGTTCTGTATTTAAATGAAGTTTATTTCTTTCCATGGCTTCTCACAGTTACATATATATTATATAGTGGCATATATTAACTTTTCTTCTGTGTCCTTGTTTATTGTTTAAATTATATTTGGTTTGGGATCCTGATTATGTATTTTACTGTATGTCTCTTCAATACTATTGTGCAGGTTACTGTATTAATTCATCTCCTAAGTGGAAGTTGTATTAATAAAATAACAAATAAAACAAATTTGTCCGAAACGTCCTATCTTCAAATAATAGCTGGCCAAAAGGTCCTAGGCCAAAACTCCGTTGGCCAAAACGTCCTAGATTCGTGGAAGTTCATATGCTGCTCTCGAGAAGAACAAATCACTCTCCTCGGCCAGCCCAGGTGTACGGACTATATATAATTGTATTATATAACACAACAGGGGTGAATAGTACCTTTTATTAGGTGGGTGACTAACAATAAAGAGTGAATATACTTTTATATCAAGGGCGAATACAATCGAGGCGAATGTAGTCTATAACCCGATTGGTAACAAGACAACTCTTCTTCATGAGGAAAATTACAACCATTAGAGACAACATTGATAATCGTAAATCTCCAATAAGCGACGCTTTCGTGATAAGCACTGATATCAAATTTGAAGGACAGCCTCAGACAAAACTTACGTCTGTCACTCAAGACGAGGTACGTGATATTATCATTAAGTCTCCCTCAAAATCTTGTGAACTAGACCCATTACCTACATACCCGTTGAAAGAAGTGCCGGAATACCTACTGCCTTTGATTACGGCTATTATCAACAAATCGCTGGTGGAGTCCAAGGTTCCGCTTTCTTTCAAAAAGGCCAATATTAGACCACTGCTGAAGAAGCCAAATCTGTCAATTTAATATTATAGAATTTCCTTTACAATTTACTATTTAAATAGCTTCTCCTAAAGAACTTCATTATCATGTCTTGGAGCCATACATTTAACCATGGCTGAGTTTAGTACGATGATAAAAGGGAGGCAATTTCTGGTATCCGAAGGAAATTCTTTTACTAAAGACAAAACTGTTGGTAAGAAAAGATACTAGCTGGCGTTACTGCAATAGAGTTTTAAAAGCTATTGTGCTGTTTTTTATACGATGCGTAAATATTTATTTTCGACGAGATGTCTGAATTAAGAAAATCCCTTTCTTCGACACATCGCACTTCCAAAATTATTCGAGGAATTGTCTTTCGACGAAATGTCGTGCACCGGTTTGGAACTAAGATATCGATAGTGAGTATACTCTATCGCATTAATTAATATCACGAAATGTATTATAACACGCATATATAACAGTGTGTAGCAAATGTTTACACACATAGCTGATGACCTGTTGATTGTGAAATCCCTCGATTTGTGTATGCATTTTTCAATTCACGCCTGTGGTGATACAAGGCAGAAAATAGTCCATTTCGGCGGCGCTCTGAAATCGGCCGCGCCATGACCAATTCAGCCGCCATCATAAACCTTCAGAGGCAACGGAGCAGCGCCCACGTCCGGATCCACTGCCTCTCATGTTCTCTCAACTGGCGTGTGCTTCTTTGTTCCAGCAATGAGTTAGATAAGGAATTGAAATTGGACAATCAATATGAAGTCAACCATAACCGTCAAATCCGCGTGTGAATTGTTAGATGCTCTTATGAACTGAAATACCTGCTGCTAATTTATCACGCCGGGGGCAGTATTTGAATTGATAAATAAACAACGAAGTGGATAAGTTATCAGATTTTTGTATTTCACATACAACACAATACATACACCCATCACAACAAGTAAAGCATAGTTCAACAATTAGATTAGTTATCGTCGTCTCGCGGCAAATTATCTTAATTGCTCTTTCGCCATCCCATACTACTTCCATAGCTTGTACAACGGCGCTGTGGCTAGATGTATCAACAAGCAGAAGGGCAGCAACGTTTCCTTTCCTCTGTGATTAAGGCGGTAGTGCCACCCTTCTATGTCCTTGGTTGTCCTGACCTGCTGTCCGTAGACACTCCAGTTAGCAGGAGTGAAGATCACTCCTGAAACCTAGGTCTTCCGGACCTAACTGGCCAGGGCGTCGAGGGAAGCGGTGACGTCTGCGTCAGTCCTTGAGACGACGCTCTCAAACACCCGATGATGTGTTCGTAAGGAAGGATAGGCAATGTCATCAGGTCTCGACAAACCTGCAAAACACGCATTGTATAGATAAATATACATATAAATATACATAAAAACTATAGAAAATCATTACATAGGATAAGTACATGTATATATGTCTTACCGTACATGTCAGCGCTGTAAGCTTTTTGCAAGCCGAGTTCCTGCACTTTGCGGAAAACAGCCTGAGAAATATAACAGAAAAATTAAATGTTATTTATCATTGTATTGATAATGACTGAATAAATTTTGTCCTATTTTTGTACCTGCGTAAAATGGAACAGAATCCCCTGATAGTAACATGGGGCAGCACGGACCAGAATGCCTGCCATGTGGCCGCCTCGTAGTTTGCCATCAACTCTGTCACAGCTGGGGGTGTGGATAGCTGGGGGTGAAGGATGGCTCGGGTGACTTCACTGTATCGTTCGTGTTGCGACCGGACATCAATAGGAACAGCGATTAAGCACCCGGCACTTGGTGTCAACAGTCACAGGTTCGAACCCCGTAAGAGGTCGAAACTTTTCCAGGGATTAATTTCTCGGCTCACTACATCGTGGGTGGCTCACCACGTTAAATGGCGCTGCCGTCTCCACTGAATTATTTAAAATAAAGGGGGACGTTAAAAACCCCCTGAGGACGTAAAACACTCTGTCAGTGACCACCCTCAGGGTATTTCGGCTCCATCTTTCCGTACTGCTCCCCTGTGAGTGGTGGGGGAGGAGATTTCTCAACCACTCCAACATAGAGGCTGGCTGATTAAGCGACAGCCTGGGGATTCTCCCCGAACAACAAAACCAAAAACCTAGTGCCGGATTTGGTGAATGCGTTAATGCTGAAAAGTTGCCTGAAGGGGGGGGGGGCGTCATACCTTGAAGCTGGCATCTACGTACCTGAAGAGAGACATGTTCAATACAGATCGCGGGTATTAGCGGCAATATACGAAGCAGGCATAAAACACATACATAGCAAGAATTTGATTATATCCAATTGCGCTTAAGTAGTGGTGGCCTTACCAAGTGCGTCCACGGGACAGCAAGGACCGCGTGGCGGCGGTGGCGAGCAAAAGATGACGTCTCCCATTGTCGAAGGGCCGTTTGCATGCTGAGTCTTTTACTTGGCGCCTTATCACGGCGGAGACTTCACGGCCTGGTAAAATAAATTTACATTACAATTCCTGGCATAATAAAAGATGATCACTTAAGTGCAATTTTATTACGGAATACGAACTGCTGTTATTGATGCTAACCTGGTTTAGCCACAAACATATTCTCCGTTCTTGTTCCACGTAAGTCGCCTTGCAGGTTAACTGCCCCGAGCGCTTGCAACAGCGCCAGATGAATCCCGAGCGTCTCTAACCCACTTTATGTTATACTGGTACCCCCCCCCCCCAAAGAGTCGATGAGGATATTCTGCGTGAGAAGAGTGTAAATATATATGATTGTCTTAGTGCATTTAGTATATACAAATTTGTATATTCATTAAAAAGAAATTACTTAGGCGACTTATTCCGCGCGCACTACCAGCCCCGACGACTTTGTAGATAACAGTCGTGTCAGCAGGTCTTTGGGCTGGTTGGGGAGTTGGTCGACGGTCTTTATTATCTGCTGGTCGCTCGAATTCCCCTGGGCCTTCCACGTAGAAGTCAGGTATTTCGTCAGAATAGGACGGACGATAGGTTTGGGATTGGGATGTTGTGTGGTGCCGGGGTTGGAGGTGGCACTGGGATATTGCGTGAAGCCAGGATTGGAGGTGGCACTTGGATGCTGCGTGGTGCCTGGATTGGTGGTGGCGCTGGGATGTTGGGTGGTGCACGAACAAGTACATCATCTGGAAATACAGGCATCAAAAACTTTTTCCTCCCAGTTGCCGTTCATTCACGGGTACTTATGGCTTTTTTGAATATCAGTAAATCTTATGCATGGAATAACTGCGGCCACGTCGTTCGGGTAGTCAATGAAATCGTTGGCATAGGGGCAAAGCGCAGTCGACGCACTCCCAGGAAAAATCGAGCTTACCAATAAAAGTCATACACTTTGTATATGAAGTTGTTATAGTAAGTCTTTATTTATATCGTAACAATGACTGGTTCAGTAAACAGCTAATAAAACATCTACACATATCAATAATAGTAATAGATTAGCTCACCGTCCCCGACTTCCTTATACTGCGCCACCGTTATCGTGATATTGCATTTGATGTTCCCTGTATTCGTGTAAAAATTCATGTGTCAAATTTTGAGTTGTGTGTTAATAAAATTAATGTATGTGAAAGTCTATCGCATAAATGTGTTGACCGACATCCACTAAGACTAGTTATTAATAAAAAATAATGTATGTGGAAGACACTATCGCATCGCATAAATGTGTTGAATAACATGCACTAAAAGTAGTAGTAGCTGGCTTATGGTTATAATGAATGACCGTTTTACAGTATATAACGTTTTTACAGTTATTAACAGTTTGCAAAAAAATAGTTTTTACGGTAAAAACCAATCCCGGTTAGAGTGTTCCTAACTACCAAGTTAGTTTATGTTTATCAACTCAGATACTTGTCTGTACCTGTTTACATTTACAATGATGGATGAATGTTGTTTAACGATACATCGGCATAATTTAGGTCATTCAGTGTGTACAATGACTGTATATATATATATATATATATATATATATATATATATATATATATATACAATATTATTATCTTAACTCAGACCTGTTTCCACCCAGCACCAATTTCAACTCCAAAGGGAGCCTACAACGAATGCTGCCATTATAGGCGCAAATCGTTACTCAAACACATAGCCAGCGCGTCCTGTCAGGTACTCATTTTATGGATGAGTGAACCAGTTGCCACATGACACCATTGCAGCCCACGGAGCCTCGAACCTGCGACCGTTCGGCTACAAGTCCTACACTCTAACTAACTGTGCTATCACGGATATATATATATATATATATATATATATATATATATATATATTTGAATGAATGCATGAATGAATGAATGGCTTTATTTTCTGAACTGTATACCAATATATGCTGATATAGGTAAAGATTCGTGAACAAAAGTATATAATAGATACAATAAGTATACAGTTCACAGATGTAGAAAATAGTCTACAAGAGACTGTTCGGCTCCACTAGACGTAATTAAACGGTATATGCCTATACATTTATAGTTATAATTTTAGTTGGAACCATTTCCACAACTGAATATAAGATGTAGTCAATTCGACATAATAAGTACCGTTTCATTCCGTAAATCTGATGCTGCCGCCCTGGTGTATTCCCCACAACCCTATCCCACTCATTAAAAGAATATGCAGCGCCACAAATACATGGGCGAAAAAAATAGGATTAGTCATCGTAGCCCTCCAGCGTGGATCGCTTGAATCTGGATGAGAAACCTGCACAAGATATGAGTAATGAGTTGCGCATATAGATGTCATGCGTTAAAAGGTTCCATGTTTGAGGACCCATTTGAATGATGCTTTGGCATGCAGCCATGATGCGTATTTTTTGAACCATTAATTTGTATGCTGTCGAGTGTCTGGTATTGTAGCCGTGTTGATTCTGTGATAATGTAAATATGTGTTTTAACGAAGATATGGCAATAAGTCATTAAGAAATGATAGTACTCCTGTAATGATTCTTACACTTTTTTGCATTATGATCAATTTTGATAAATGAACATGACATGCTGCTCCTCATAATATAAAGCCATAAGTTAAGTATGGATATATGAGAGAGTAATAAAGTGTACTTAAGTATCTTTAGATATGTTTAACTTTATTAATTGCAAAGAACAATGTTGATATTTTCTTTTTCATCATATTAATATGCTCATCCCATTTTAATTTATCATCAATATATAATCCCAAGAGTGTGGCACATTTGGTTCTCTGAATGTTACTGTTAGGTAGTTGAAGATCTTTGTTGGTGTATTGTTGCTTATGGTAAGTAAATAGCATGTAGTTTGTTTTATATATATTAAGCGAAAGTTTGTCGGCTCTAAATCAATCGGTTACATTTAGTAGTTTATTATTCATCGTTGTAAACAAATTAAAAAAATTAAAGATAAATAAACTATTGTATCATTTGCAAATAATATTGACTTAGTTAAGTTTAAACATCTAGGAAGGTCATTAGTATAAACAATGAATAGCAATGGTCCAAGTACAGAACCCCGTGGAACACCACATTTAATGGTTTCAACATGGGAATTACTTCCCATATTATGAACAAATTGTTTTCTATTATATAGGTAGCAGGAGAACCAGTCCTCTGATGCCATACAAATCTAACTTTTTCAGTAAAATACTGTGATCAATCGTATCAAATGCTTTTGAAAAATCTACATATACATCTAAAGTTGCTTCGTTTTCATCTAAAGCTTTACATGTATCAGTAATCAATTTTGTAACAGCTTGTACTGTGCTATGTTTGTGTCTAAAACCAAACCGATTATCCTAAAGTAAATCAGGCAAATCTAAAAAGTTTAGTGAATCTGGGAAGACCCCAGTGTATAAGGATTTATTGATAATTATACCTAGAAGTGTTGCAACGTTTTCATTAATCAATTTTAGGAAAAATGTACTTAAGTTATCATGGCCAGTGCTCTTTTCGGGCTTTAGAAGTTTCAGAACTTCGTAGATTTCTGTGGGTGTCAAAAAAACTGTGTGGATTTCTTGATCCTGCTGTTATGTAGATGGTAACTGGAAGATTTGTTTTTTTTCCCCGTTTATTGTGAATGTTTGAGGTATACTTGCTTTGGCATTAGTCTTACCTATTATGCTATGTGTTGTCCTTCCGTGTATTTTAAACTTTTTATCGAATATTTGAAAATATAAATTTTTCTTAACGATATTTTGTTTTGTTTGTTGTCAAGTATTTCTGTATCTTGTATAGTATTGTTATGTTAATTGGTCCCGGGTCCTCCACGGGTCCCTTATGATACATTTATGTGGAATTTTAGCCTGTTTCAATGGTGCATATAAGTCACTTATTGTATTTAATTTATCTGTAAATTCCTTGAATGCCTCATTAAATTATATATCATTTAGATGTCCCCAGTTCGCCTGTTCAATAGCAGAAGAGATACGCTGAACGGTTTCATGTGTAAATTTTCTATGTACAAATCTAAGTGATTCTCGATATTTTAATTTAGTTCCTTTGTGTGAAATTGAGCAAAATACAGGAAAATGGTCAGAAATATTTGTACTTATTATCCCAGAATATACTCTGGTATTATTGTTAGATTTCACAAGAATATTGTCAATTAAGGTTGCACTGCTATGTGTGATTCGTGTAGGCTTGATTATAGTTGGTGCAAATGAATTTGTGAATACTAAATATAATAAATTTATCATCGGAATATACGTTTTCAATTTTGAGAAAATCTAAATTCAAATCACTGCCAAAAATAACATTTTGGCTTACTTTGGAGAGCTTGGATAGAATCGTATCATATCGCTCAAGTGATAAAGCAGAGTTGCTGTTTTGAATGCGATATATTTCACCAACAATGGTTTTTCTCACGGTATTAACCGTTTCAATAAATATAGATTCAAATCTGCCTTCTTCAAATATTGCAAGATCATCACACAGATTAAATTGTATAGTGTCTTTTATGTACATACAAACTCCACCTCTTAGCATATTTTTGCGATTTTTTATAAATAAAATTGTAACCTGGCAATCCAAACAGATGTGTATTTTCATCATGCAGAAATGTTTCACATAAAAGAATAAAATCAATAACCTAAGCTCATCAAATTTCGCTGACTACGAAATATATTTAAATGCAATGCAAAGAAATGATGTTCGTGTTCCATTAAGTCTTTAGCTATTTTCAGATCATGAGCATCATGGTATGGTATAAGCTGTTGCCAGTTAAGCATAGTAATGGGTTATCTGCCCCATCTAATTCACCGGAATAACTATTCAGGTGACATTTCAGATCAAAGTCTTTTGACCTATAATTTTGAATGAAATATTAAGTTAATAATTGTGGACTATGTACGATAATACTCTGGGAAAACACTGATAATTTGTTACGGTACATTTGACAAGGGATAATAAAAAGAAAAAACACCAACCTTTCACCAAAATATCAACCAAGTGCTCATGCCCCATTCCATTGACATCTGACACAAGACGGGCTTGCATGAGTTAAGCACACTTTCATGTACATCAATATAGTCTAATATGATAACGGAAGTACAAACTAAAACAGAGCAATATGCTCTTCATAAGTTGTTAATATCTGACAATAGCTTTTATTTCGGTAGTTCACGAATTTCCATCAGAGTGAAGCCTTGAATGTTTTCACCAGTTCATCGAGTTGTTAACACGGCAGCGGGATTGCTCGGTGAAAGTCCAATGCCGAACAGAGTGTCTGATGGACTTGCTTCTCCGACCAGCCCGTTGCCAGTTGCGAGAAGTGAGGCTTTTAAATGTTCTTTTTGTTCAAATTTAGCTTTAAGTGCTGGTTTAGGTATTTCAGTTACATGTTGTTTCCAGGATTATAGTGTGGTAGGCTGCGCACCATTCGTTTCTGGTCTCTTGGTTCGCTTGTGTTGAGGATTTCCTCAGCTAATTCTGACTCAGATAACGGGAGAGCCTTTTGTGTGCCAGATATTGCTCGACACAATTATACTGGTGATCATCCATATCCAATAAAGACGGGTAAAAGTTAGAAAGTGGGCTTTCTTTGGTGACGAAAATTGTGAGCTCATCAGTCTGTATGCAGGACATTTTCTGTTTCTCGCTTTGCTTCCTTATCTACTGCAGATATAACAAAATTAGGAACCTTGTCAATATTGTCCGCGGAAAATGCCTGAGAGTTTATAATGATCTAGATAACATCATCATGAAATATAAACCAAGTTTATATAATTTTCTGGTTCCTGAGTGTATTCCAGAAATGTAAAATGCTGCAGTTGTACTACAGCCATTTTATCCACATGGTGGGATTACCTCAAAGAGACTTACTCCTAGAGTAGCTTTGTTTTATATTAAATTATAAACAAAGCATTATTTCTATGGACCGATGTCTAGCCTAGGCCTAGTTTGAGCAGAATGGCTTTGTTTCCTCACAACAACGCACACGCATCGAGAGTAGTATGTGTAACACTCGATTTCGTTGTAACGGCTTCGTAAGACAGCATTACGTGACGGTGCGTGTTTTGGCACGAAGGAAAATAAAGTTTCCGGATAAGCTAAGTAGATTAATCCATGAGTAAAATCATAGGGTCTCAGAAAATCGAGCTTTTATTGGTTAATCGGAATATTACAATAATTACTATGGTAACAGAAAAGAAAACACTCCTTAGGCTTAAACCATAACAATCAAATTTTATT
Organism: Paralvinella palmiformis; assembly: GCA_025642065.1. Taxonomy (NCBI): domain Eukaryota; kingdom Metazoa; phylum Annelida; class Polychaeta; order Terebellida; family Alvinellidae; genus Paralvinella; species Paralvinella palmiformis. The sequence continues at coordinate 203,518 of JAODUP010000440.1, read as the reverse complement.
ATTATCAACCAAAACCTGCCACCAGATGAAGTACAAAATGTCAAAATTCCTTGTAAAACATACAATCTCAAATTATTGCACATTATAAAAACAATGCACTAACTAAAACACGATAATATGTGTCAATGCAGATCTAGCAAAAAATTTAAAAAACATGTTAAACACACAATCTCAAATTTTTGCACTTCATAAAAGCTAATGCACTAAGTAAAACATGATAATAAAGCATATATTAAAAAAATATGTTAACAGTTGTAAAGATAGATTGAGTTATCTTTACATATACCTCATTTCAGATGGTATTATAACACAGGTTTAGTAAAAAGTCGCAAAGTCACACAAACAGAGGTCTACACATCACTGGTGGTCTTTCACATAGTTCCATGTTCCAGACTTCGCCGATTTCAGCAGATCGCTGTCTGGCTGAAATGCATAGCACTGCTCATCCATATTGATTATGCATGAAAGAAGAGCGTGCATGATAATTATTGAGTGCATCAAGGTCCATCGACATGTCATCGTGGAATGGGAAGATCTTGATCATCTTTGTTACATATCTAGTTCCTTGGAATACACTATATTAATAGCACTGTCGCATATAGACCTCGGTCAGAGTTACGATCATCACGTGATGTCTGGATCAGTGTATTGAGTACCAGCGTACAGACTGAATAAAGTTAGTCGTAGATCTGGCAGCATTGAGTTCGCATGGCTGTGTGTCGGTGACCGTATGCAAGTCGCAGGGAACACAACACGGCGTCAGAAGTAAATATATAGCAATATGCCATACATAGTAAACTGGCCACCATGGCTACTGCAGAGCTACAACCACCATCACAACTAAAATCAACCGGGAATGTTGCTGATAACCGGAAACAAATTCTCAACAATTTTACATTTACCAGCTATATCAATAGAGAAGACGTAGGAAAGGCCATGGCATTTCTACATATTGTTGGACCAGAAGCGTTAGAAGTATATAATTCCTTTACGTGGACAGAAGATGACGACGTGTAGAAACTATTGCAACCCCAAGAAAAAACATTACAATGGAAATATATATATACATTCAACATGAGAAAACAAGGTGTCAATGCATAGAGAATTTGATGTTTTTCATACGGAGAAATTTGGCAGCAACGTGTGAATATGGTGGATTAAATATGAGCATCAAAAAGGCGATTGTCCTGCCTATGGAGAACAGTGCAGAAAATGTAGAAAAATAAATCATTATTCACGAGTTTGTCAGAACACAAAAAAACACATGTTCATCATATTGGAGATGGTTGTCTGTCGGGTGGAGATTTTAACGACGAATATGAAAACAGAGGTGACATTAGCATGTGTGTTGGAATGATACAGAAAAATGTACACTCCTACCACATCAACGTGGTAGCACAAATAGGTCATAAATGGGGAAACAGCCATATTCAGCATAGGTACAGGTTCAAATTGAAGAGCCACAGCCAGAAAACGAGCCAGAGTGTACACCATCAATGGGACGTGCAACGCCAACGCCACAATCCCCAGTACGAAAACCTACAGAGGCACAAGAGTATTGCACCATGGGGGGGGGGGAACGATAAAAATGTCAGCAAAATATACAGATTTTTATATGTCAATATAATAATAAGATCAACAATATAGATATCAACATTATCACATAGTAATTTAGAGTATTTTATGTATTCTGCACTATTCATATTTACCCACATTATGATTGTCATTGTGATATATGATTCCCACGAGGATGAAATTATGTGTAATACATTATTTGTATGACATGGTCTGAATAGTTAGTATAAACCATATTTACATAATACTATAATCGTGTTCATTAGTCTGATTAAGGGTAGACTAGAAATATTAGATGCCCAACTAGAATTATACGGGATTACACCAAGGTTAAATAACACACACACCAAAAAACACACACACACACACACACACACACACACACACACACACACACACACACATATATATATATATATATATATATATATATATATTCATGCAAGAATATTTATTATATAAAATTAATTGAAATATTAAATCTTCAAAAAAGAAAGGGAGATGTTATATATCTAGTTCCTTAGACGACGATGACGATTGATGTTTTACGGCCACTTTTGTGCACAGGGTAGGCTAAATGGGCCGAGCGACCTCAAAGGTAATGAGGCGAAGTCAAAGACGAAACAACCTTAGAATACACTATATTAATAGCACTGTCGCATATAGACCTAGGTCAATGTTACGATCATCACGTAATGTCTGGACAGTGCTGCCACTCCCATATTTGAAAAAGTAAAATTTTCAAAAAAATTAAAAATAATAAAAAGTACAAGTATGCCTTTTCCACGACTTACCAATTCTGATGTATTAACATGTTAAAATACCCAACCAGTATACCACCTACAGCTACATACTGTATTCTTGAGCTCAATTCATGTTTTACATAACACATGCAAAATGAGAGATATTGAAGTGCAGCATAATTTGGCTATAATTACAGACACCAGATTAGTATATAAATTAAACATAGAGTACAATCACCAGTACAACTAACTAGAAATATATCCCTTATTATTAATACCCATACCTGGTGTTACTCTAAGTATGCAATATTTGGTTGTTTTATATACATGATATTTTAGAGGAAAATCAACAAAACAAGTATAGTATTACATGTATGCATAGGAAATAATCAAGATATTGGCCAAATACTACAATGGACGGAAATTGCTTATTCATCATGCTAAACTAAACAGCACCTTCTCCAACTACAGCGACAAGATTAACATAATAAAATACTCAACTAATGTATCAACTTTTCAGTAGCTTTGGCAAAGAATAGACGAAATGACATAAATAATTTGCTCTTATCGCCATCCTATCATAGTAGCTCTTGTGTCTTGTCCAATGGCAAGTTTGTTATTATCTAACTGACTTGCACGATCACTGTATGGTACTTTGAGAAGGGATTTGGCGGTTGTTGCTTTCTCCTAATGGTTTGTTTTGACAAACTGTGCCATCAACCTTTTGAGGAGATCAAACATATCTTCAAATATGATATGAACTTGTGGGGCCCTTTGCCTGAAAGGCTTTCTCAACGTTTTGGAAATATGGCAATGTAGCTTGGAGAAAGTACATTTTGGTATGCATATGTATATCCTGGAGATTGACGACAATCCGCTTTGCTCTATCTTGTTTCAACGCGTTGGGTGTTTTGTTGGCAGATTATCCAGAAAGAACTCCAGCAATGGATCACACTGTTCAAGAAGTCGACTAACAACTGGAAAAACACTTTCTGGATTCTGTGTTCTTCTATTTCCAATATATTCTTGGTTCCCATAAACTAGCCCTGTGCTTAAAGAAAGAAACTATGTCGACAGCGAACTGCTCAAGATCATCATCAAACGCATCTATTGCATATGAAACTCCATTATGAACATGATGCAATGAACATCCACCAATGTCCAGTAAATGTGGTGCATACTGAAATTTAATCTTCCTGAGTACGCCCCTGAATCTACCCCTCATCACATTAGCAGAAACAGACATTATCTGCAATACGTCGCTCCACGGAATGCCATCATCAGCTAGAGTAGTGTGTATGGCACCAATAATGCTGTCAGCATCACATTTATTGGTAGGTACTGCTATGTAGAAAGTCATCAAATCTTTCCTGGAAGAACCTAAAAATGATACGGAGATACTTCGTACACACGATACTGTTACTTTCATCAATGAATAAACCGAACTTTGTTTGTTTCAACTTCATTATTAGTGACTGGGTCAATGCTGGCTGGATTCCATCACTTAGAGAAAACGTGCTGCGCATCAATATCATTACCGCCATGTCAGATGAACAAATACATTGTCACAGTAAATGAATCCACTATTTCAAGGGATAATGATACAATCATATACTAATCAGTTAATCAGTAATCACATACCACAATTAGTGTCGAACGTTGATCCTCTGTAACAAATAGACACCAAGAACCACACCGAACTCATGAATACAGGATGAATATATCTGTGAAAATACTATTGAATAAAGAGTAGATGACTGTATATGAATTTAAGTTGTATAATAAATAAATAATTATTTGACGATAATTACAATTAAATCATTATTAATCATACTAATAAAATCATTTTGGTAAGTAATGCAAATTTCCAAGAAAAAAAGCATCAAAGATTTTCTTAATATGATGAAAAAAAGTAAAAAAAATATCCAATCTGAAAAAAGGATTCAAAAAGTACATCAAGCAAAAAAGTACAATCCTTTTTAAAAAGTACATAGTAGCAGCACGGTGTCTGGATCAGTGTATTGAGTACCAGTGTACAGACAGAATAAAGTTAGTCGTAGATCTGGCAGCATTGAGTTCACATGGCTGTGTGTCCGTGACCGTATGCAAGTCGCAGGGAACACAACAATCGTGTTGACAACCGCAACGTAGAACGTGCGCACACCGGTCGTGTTTACGCGGCAAACAAGAACACGTGAGCTAAATCAGACACCGTTTGGACAGTTTCTGTTGACCCAGATAATCACGCGAGACATTACTCATGCATAAATAAAAGAAATTATTCCACACCAAGCTTGATAAAGTTTGATGTTTTGTTTGGGTTTCGTTAAAGGTTGTCTGTCGCGCGCTAATTGTCGTCATAGGTAATATTATGTGTCTTTTCTATCTTTTGCTTTAGCAGTATTATTCAATACAGTCACCAGGGGCGCTGCGAACCATTAAAGTCTCGAAGAAATCTCGTTTGGTGGGTGTGTGGTTGTTTGACAACATGTCAGCTTTTAACGATTTGAAGGTAATGCAAACGTGAAGCTTTATTTCTATGAGAAGTTAGATTCGATTGGTCGTAATGTCCTTATATTTACGTAGAATATTTCATGCTCTGTCGATGGAGTTGTACGTTAAATCCTGGCAACGTATTTACTGCCCGCTATAGTCTACTAATTGACCTTGAGTAGAGTTTAGATCTACATGTAGTCCCAGTCGGTGGGCGAGTGGCTTTTTTTTATGTTTTGGTTGAATTTGGACTGGCCTTCGATCCGGTGACGTGTAGATCTGTCGATACGTATGTGTACTACTCACGATGCGTGTGCGTTGTGGTGAGGAAATAAAGCCATTCTGCTCATACTAGGCCTAGGCTAGACATAGGTCCATAGAAATAATGCTTTGTTTATAATTTAACATAAAACAAAGATAATTTAGGAGTAATCTAATAAATGTTTTGATATCATCAAGAATAACTAACAAAAATGAATTAATTTGATGGGATCTACCTTGCAAGAAGTTAGAGTATAAATGTATGGTAATGAGATGTTATATTGACCTTCCTTCAACAATAGCGGCTAATTCACTGAATGGGTTATGTCAAGTTGACCTAGGCTACTGCAGGCACAAAGCTTGAATTAACAATGGGAGTGCACTTATAAGTAAATTCTTGAAATTCGTCCTGAATGTGAAGTATTCATTAAAGTTGTTTCTGATATTTTAGTAGCAGCCTTCTACATGTACACAACTATCAAATAAATTATGGAAATTGGAGAAATAAAATAGATGATCAGATTATCACATTATGTTTTTTCATGATATGATATTACCAGTTAGTAAATTTTTCTTTTCTGTGAATAAATTCCTGTTTGATGATAGCAGTGAACTCAAAATATGTGGGGAATTATTTTTTACTGCCAATACAAGCTGCTAGGAGGTGGTATTTGTTTTTCAATGTTACTGTAAAACCTCAAACAATTATTTGTTAATTTGCATATTCTAGGCTGACCTGACTTGATAATTTGTCTCATATAATAGTTTTCCATGGGTTTTTTTCACTTTGTAAACTTCATAATAAAGCAACACAATGCAATTTTGAAATGCCTTTTAATTTTTACATTCTAGTTTATTTGTCAATTCTCTAACAGTATTTAACTGGTTTTGGTGGTGAAGCGGCATCAGAAGATCCAAGATGTCCTGGTTCATTACCTGAAGGCCAGGTATGTATTCATTATTGGCTCATTGCAAACACAATAATAATATGTTATAATATGGTAATTTAAATTTATACTGACCAGTTATTTGATATCAATTTAGTATCTGGACACCAACCTCTGGTACCTTGGTTCAAATCTTGGCTTGGCCACGTCTAAATTGTGTTTCAGCACTCGCTTCACCTCATAACCTTTTAAGGCCACTTGGCTGCAGCGTTTCACATTTTCCAGAATACACTCTGGAACCAGAAAATTTAATAGAATTGATTTAAATCTCCTGATGATGGTATCTAGATCTCTATATACATACAGTCATTGTAAACAGGTACACAATTGTAAGTATCTGAGTTGATAAACATGAACTAACTTGGCAGTTAGGAACGCTAACCTCTGAAAGGCTTAAAATGATGCAGGATTGCGGCCCTGTCAATAGCAGCCAATGCCTCATGTCATCTATTTTACAGTCCCTCATCATCTATTTTATCAGCAGAAAATTGGGCAGCTACTTTGGTTTTATCGAAAAAGTGGCACATAATGCACCAAATACATCATTTTCCCCAACTATTTCAGAGGAGTCTGCCCTAAACCCCCCTTCCAATGGAGAAGGGCCACTAGTGTTTTAGTGTGACTACCACTACCCCACAGCCAACCGTTAATACACACACACATCCATACCTCCCTCCAGCAATGGCATCTGGGTGATTTTACAAGCCACCACAGGTGAGCTGCTGCCTACTTTTTGTAAGGGGTCGTCTCTCTATTCCCTACTGAAAAGGCAGGCATTGTATAGGCATCTGGTTAGAGCAGAGTGATAAATCTGAAAGGTCTCACTTTATCTCAGTCTTAACAAAAAGGTAAAGTTCTTGGTCAGACTGGAATTATAAACATGCTGAATCACTTGTCTCTATTGCAGAACAGTCCACAGAAATGTCCTTATGGACTATACGCAGAGCAGCTTTCGGGTACAGCATTCACTGTATCCCGGGACCAAAACAGGAGAAGGTTTGTACTGCTAAAGTATACAGATGTGTACAAACGTGCTTTGTTTAATATGATTATGTTCTATGTGGGCTCCGCATCTGATTGATATTTCTGAATTAGCTTCTCTGTTGCTTACAGCTAATTTTGAGGCTATATAAGCATTTAATTTTTTATTTTCATATAGTAATAAATCATATTATTTTGTTTATTCTAGTTGGTTGTATCGTATTCGTCCAGCTGTTCTTCATGAGCCAATGAAGAAGCTGACTAATGGCCCACGTTATTTGACTAATAAGTTTGATGATACTGATCCAGAACCAGGCCAGCTGCGCTGGAATCCCTTTGACTTGCCTAAAGATGGCAGCAAAGTAGATTTCGTTGATGTAAGTATCTTACATGGATATTCACTGTAATAAGAGTGATGACATGAAATCAAAATACTTGTAATTATTCATATTTATTGCAACTTGTGCAAACTATTTTTAAAGTTTAACAGTGAAATAAAGCAATTATCTCCTCAGGTTTAGAAAATGTTATTTACACTTGCTTATTTATTGACTAGTTTATTAGTACTTACTAACTTAGTGCATAGTTTTCAATGTATTATGCTGTAAAGTAAGTATTACTGTTTATTTTTATCATGTTTTACTGTATGTTTTTGGTTTAAAAGTGTCTTTGGATTCAACCCAAGTTCATCCTGGATAGACCTAAACTCAGTATTTAGCTCTAAACTATATATATTAGATGTCATAATTATAATATGACTCTTTATAATATATATATAGAGAGAGAGCCATACTTGTACGCATAACATTTACCACAAAAGTCTTTCCATTGTTAGTAAAGGAGTTTTTCATATATATTTGAGTATATATTTGTGAAACCATGATAAAAAAAACTAATAGAATTAAATCTAGCTTAATATAAAGCTGGTTGGGTTTTTACCGTAAAAAACTATTTTTTACATTACATCATAAAAAATGTAAATAACATAAAAACTTGAACAAACGTGTAATTAAGTAAACACATTCACATAATCATGTCTTCACTCAAACATACACACATAGAAAGAACAAAATGCCAAGACAATTGTGAACATTGGTATGAATATTTCCAAAATTTGAAAACAATCCTCTCGGTGGACACATAAGAAGCTGGGCATGGTAGCAGCTAATGCAACAAAGTCACTTGTCAATCCATGCAATTTTAGGACCTTCCACCAATTAACTGAGGGGGAGCTTTGTCGCAGCATCGGTGAAATATGTGGAAGGAAATGGTGACATGAAAAAAGTGTTCAATAGTCACATGAATGAAGTGTTCCCACACACATTTTTGTGGCCTTCCACCTTTATACATGGTTACGGTCTTGATCATGAATACATTACCACAGTCGCAACACAGAGATTTTGAATGTCGTGAAACTTTTCAGTGTTCAGAAATCAACATATGTAGGACCTACATACTAACAGTCTTAATAACGTCTGTATAAAAACCTTCCAATCCAAGTCACTAATACAATTACTATAGGTGTCGGTGTGAGATGGGGAATCGGCAGATCACCAGACCAGGGGATTAGCAGTTGGGCTCATAAGTTATGGGCATACATTCAGTGAGTGTCGCCTAGAATTGGTGATTAGGGTATATAGTGGGATAATTGCATCCAGTTGTGATTTGGTGCTTGGTGATTATTAATTGCCATATTAGGTTTTGTGGGCTTTCTGTATCACTTAAATACACATACTTATTTAACGGATCAATGCACATATATATATATTTCTTTCGAAAAGTGAGTTTTTTTTACAATTCATTGTATAAAACCTGTTTTTTACATGATGTTAAATAATGGTGTTAATAACGTCATAAAAAAATGTCCAACCCTTAGTCCTGGTAGCATAAAATCAATATAAGCATTTATATAATTTGAAAATAATTATTTAAAGACAATTAAGAGTTGGAAGTTTTTTTAATAACTGTGCTCTGGCCAAGATGCAACCATTATGATAACTCCATTCATCGGTACAACAAGTATTTTGAAAATCGCAATTGAATTTAATGCAGCAGACCCTTATCATTACTTATCCAAAACACCTATGTTGGCAAATCTTGATGAAACATTTTATTTCTGCAATAAAAAAAAAAAAAAAAAAAAAAAAAAAAAAAAAAAAAAAATTTTTTTTTTTTTTTTTTTTTTTTTTTTTTTTTTAATGTGTATAGTGCATCAGCCCATTTAGCTTATCCAATCACCATTTGTTGGCAAATGTAACAACAATATAATGTTCATCTGAGCTCATTCCAATGTGGCATATGTCTGAGCAGTAAGTTATACAGTGACATAGCGACTCACCTAAGCTCAGCTCCATGGTCTAACTGGTAGTGCATTGGATCACAGATCACTGTCACCTGAGTTTGAATCGTGGTGTGGGCATATCTGAATGGTGTTTCATCTTTGACTTCGCTTCATTACTGGTGGATGTCACTCAGCCCATTTAGCCTACCATGTACACAAAAGAGGCAGTAAAAAATTAATGTTCATCATCCATACCAACTGTAGCATTCCACAGTGTTATTACCCTTTCCAGTGTTATGGATGCACAGATTCTTTAACATTTGACTATAATTAACTACACATGATTGAATGCATGGATAATACTTTTATTGGAGTGCCATTTGCCAAAAAGAAAACAAACCTGGAGGAAAAAGTATCGATTAACATTAACCAGCATTCAAACAAGGTAAAAGTATTTATAAACGTGGGTTCAAATCCCAAGTTTAGACACCCAGGCTGGACTAAACCTGCTTAAAGACCACAGGTAATGTACAAATGCATGATATTAATCCCAATTTCTGTTAGCTGATTGTTATATTTTAAATTGTCAGGGTATCTTTACTCTGTGCGGAGCCGGTGATACTAAGGCTAGGCATGGCTTATCAGTACATATCTACTCCTGTAATGCGTCGATGACAGACAAGTAAGTGATCATTTGGTTGACTGAGAAAAGGATTAATTTGGCGTGATGCTTTGATTAATGCATGTTTTTGGCAGTTTGTTGAACATGGCACCCTGTGAATTTTGTATACACATTTTAATCCTTAATCACAAATTTCTGTTCATTTAGTTTTTGTTTATATCCATTTTTGTCGTGTTTGTAGGTGCATGTACAACTCAGATGGTGACTTCTTATTTGGTTAGTTTTGGTTTTATTTGCATTAGTTATGGCAAAATATATATTAATTATATATATATATATATATATATATATATATGCATTCTTGTACACATAAACCACATTTGGTGAGATGTGTTATAAGCAAAGAACCATCACAAACACAGTCCTGTTTTGATTATAATTAATCAATTTCATATTCATTTGAAAATAACACATTGATTTGATCCTATTTCAGTACCTCAACAGGGTACCCTGTATATTACAACTGAATTTGGTAAGATGACTGTTGAACCTTTGGAGATCTGTGTTATACAGGTAATGCATATAATATATTTTATTATAGTTATGTGTATGTGACAAATATTTTAATACTACCTAAATATTTTAAACCTTTATTGATTAAGCATATATATATATATATATATATTGTACATGTACACTGATATGGATTCATATGGCTTACCCTTCTCTTTTGTTGTTTACAAAACAGCAAGGCATGCGATTTAGCATTGATGTTTTGGGTAGCTGTCGTGGATACATCCTTGAGGTGTACGATGCTCATTTCAAATTACCAGACCTTGGGCCAATTGGTAATTATATCCATGCGTGCTAGCTCATTCAGTCAGTATTTTACTCTGGTTGTCTCAGATCTGTTTCTAATGACCCATACGATTATTTCAATCATGTTTTTTATTCATAACAGGTGCTAATGGTTTGGCAAACCCAAGGGATTTTAAGACACCAGTTGCTTGGTATGAAGATCGTGATGTTGCTCGCTTCAAAGTTGTCACCAAGTATCAAGGCAGTCTGTTTGTAGCTGAACAGGTAATTTTATTAAATGTAGTTGTTAATTAACAGTTCCATCGGAGCATTAATGAATAATAAAAACAGACAAGCATATAAATTACAGGTTGGTCGCAGTTCATGGAGCACACTGTTTTGGAGACCTCCAGGTCATCTGATTGAATTAATTTAATGTTACGGGTATCTGTGGAGCATTGCATCTACAGAGTGAGTGAGCGAGTTCTTTTTATGGCCAAGGAGTGAATCTCTATGATCAGTTCCCACAAACACGGGTTTGAACACTGGCCAGAAGGTTTGCAGACCAGTGCTTATACCACTGTATTCATAACGTTCCCATCCATCAGTAGAAGAGGGCACCCCGTGGTCTAAATGGTAGCGAGTTGGACCCGAGATCACTACCACCGTGTTCGAATCTCAGTGTGGGCGCATCTGAAAGTTGTTTCATCTTTGACTTCACTTCATTACCTTTGGAGGTCACTCGGCCCATTTAGCCGACCGTGTGCACAAAAGTAAAACACCAATCATCATCATCAATAGAAGACGTGGGCCTGATCTTCTCATTTCTCTAAATAAGAGTCCCTCAGCCAGCCATGTGACATATTGGTGTGACCAATGTCACAAGCTAAACAGAACAAACATCCAATAAAGCAAGTAGTTGACCTTCACAGAGTGTCTGTCATTATCATTGTAACTGACATATTGGTGTGACCAATGTCACAAGCTAAACAGAACAAACATCCAATAAAGCAAGTAGTTGACCTTCTCAGAGTGTCTGTCATTATCATTGTAACTGACATATTGGTGTGACCAATGTCACAAGCTAAACAGAACAAACATCCAATAAAGCAAGTAGTTGACCTTCTCAGAGTGTCTGTCATTATCATTGTAACTGATACTATTACTTACTTCAATTGTAATTAATTTCATCTTATTTCTATTCTACCTGGGGCGCCTTCCTGATCTAGTTGGTAGCGCGTTGAACCACAGATCACTACCACCCGAGTGCTAATCTCGGCATGGGCATACCTGAAGGGTGACCTCGCTGCGTTACCTTCGGAGGTTGCTCGGCCCGTTTACTCTAACACGTGCACCAAAGTGACTGTAAAACATCGATCGTCATCATCACTTCCATCTTGCCTCGATTTAAAATGCATGTGTGTTATTTTTAGCCAACTTAATGTGAGAGATATCGGGATTTGTTTCGTGAGATGAAACTATTAAGTGTTATGTTTTTCCTGTTTTTATTCGTGCTTATTGTTTTTATTTCAGAAACATTCCCCTTTTGACGTGGTAGCTTGGCATGGCAACTACACTCCTTACAAATATGATCTGACCAAGTTCATGGTTATCAATTCTGTATCCTATGATCATGCCGTAAGTGACACCGATATATGTCTATAGTAAAAGTTGGCATACTGTTTGTGTGTTTTTCAATTGTAAGTCTTAGATGATAAAATAATTATGAAGAATTATCTATGCTTTTTGGTGCATCTATCTGTCACTGCAACTGTTTTATTTTATCCATACCATCTGTCACTTTAAGAAAGAATTTATAGTTTAAAATATGTTTTAAAAGGGTACTTCTTTCTTTCTTAGATAATTAGACTAATTTTATCTTATCAATTTAGTTGTGAACACTCTGGCCATATTGTTTACAGGACCCATCAATTTTCACTGTGTTAACATGCCAGTCTGCTCGTCCTGGTATTGCAATTGCTGACTTCGTGATTTTTCCACCACGTTGGGGTGTCGCTGGCCACACATTCCGGCCTCCATACTATCATCGTAAGTAACTGCTATCAAAACGTAGTCTCCATGCTTACATATTGCACCATAGCTTACTGAGTTTATGTTTCGTGAAAGGCTGTTCACCATTACTTCGCTGATAATACGTGTTAGTACAGGTTTAGTTTAATCCTTTTGTTTCAAAATTAAATAGCAAAACTATTTATCACCCCGTTTTAGATCTTTTTTCCTCCTATATGGCTCACTTCATTAACCCGAATTATTTAAAGTGTTATGATTTTGTTTGTCTTTGTTTGTAAAACCAATTTTGCCTAATTGGAACAAAAACTTTTTTTATAAACAATACAGTATCTGTTCTGATATCAATGATACGTTGGCTGTTACTGGTTTCAGGTAATTGCATGAGTGAATTCATGGGCCTCATCACTGGAAGTTATGAAGCCAAGGTAACGGAACTGTTTTTACATTTTTAAGTTATGACCGTTATTAATGTTTTAATGTTGATCTTCAGGCCAGTGAAGTATGGCCACTATAAAAAAACCTAGTATAAACACTAGGTAAAGTATTATTAGAATTGCATTATAAGAAAGGATGCTGGGGTTTGTACGGCATATCCACATTTTTTAAACACCAACTACCACTAATATATTTTACTATAATTTTATTTTTTTATTTTGTATATTTAATATAAAATTTATGTTATACAGGGTAAATTATTAGGATTACATAGAAAGATGAATGTATATATTTATTTAATAATCGCTTTTGTTTTATGTTTCATCACTCACAAATTGTGCATCTGGTTATTTACTAGTTCTCGCATTATTTCATAAATAGTTGCATAGTTTTTAATTTTCTATGTAACCTAGAAATGCCACATCTGGCGTATGCAATAATAGTTCTTATTTAATCCAGATATATAAATGGCTTTTAAGGATTTTCCTAGTTACATTGGCTTTTCATCCCTTTGACATAGATATATTTAAATATTTAATGTGTTGACTATTTTTATGTTGGATGGTGAGGTCTGATTTTGAAGTTAGCAGTGATATGGTTGCGATTGTCATGTGTTTTAGGGGAAATAGTCAGTCATTGAGTTTTAAAATGTCTTATAAACTTTTGAAATACTATGACTGTGAGGTTACAAGTATGTAATCGTATAACCATAGCAAATATGGGAATAATCTAGGATAAATACAACTACCATGGACTTGTGACATTGTAAACTTTATTAGAGAATTGCTGCTGGATGTATTTGTTTCTGGGGAAGGCTATGTTTAATTCAGTAGAATGGTATATTATATATAGCTGCATATGACGCAGAACAATTTTATTTTGATTGACGGACAGATATAGTTAGTTTTGGTTTGCAGCCTGAAGGCTTTCTACCTGGAGGAGGTAGCCTTCACAGTATGATGACACCACATGGACCAGATAATAATTGCTTTGAGAGTGCTAGCAATGCTAAACTGGCACCGGAGAGAGTGGCTGAAGGCACCATGGTAACTGCAATTTCATTATAAAACCATTGACATTGTTTAGCATACATAAGTATTTTCGAAGAGTGCACTTTGTATGTTAACCTTTGAGTGGCCATTTGCCTAAATATTTTCGTTTCCTTTGTATGGTCACATTTCTAGGCATTTATGTTTGAGACCTGTTTGAGTATGGCAGTTACATCATGGGGCCTGAAAGACTCCAAGAAGCTTGATCCCGACTACTACAAATGCTGGCAGTCTCTCAAGAAACACTTCGACCCAAACTGGAAGCCACCGTATGTAACATGTATATATACATAGGCTACAATATTATTTAACCAGACTCTGTTTAAGTTGACATCAATTGATCAATCATTAACTGGCACTCTTTTATCCGATTTGCCATTTAATCTTATATATTTGACATCTTTAGTTTCAAAATAATTATTAAAATGCCCTCTATTTTGTGAAATATGACCAAATTTGATAATTAGAAAATTCTTATTTTTTGTGTCATAAATTATTATTCTGGCCAATAAGTGTGAGTCCACATTTTTATTTTACCATGTGCTATAAATGACTGATCATATGCTGCGGTCATTTTGTTTTAATTTTAATAAGTCGCACCATAGTTAAGGCCAGTTATTTTCAATATGAACCGTGTCAGCTTGCTGGTTATGGGTATCTCTGTTTGTTTTGTGTCATCGCTGCACCCCCAATTATGATCAATTTTTTTAAATTAAACTAAGCATATCACATGCTCAATAAGAAGTCAGTGTCGATTTCACCTAAAACCAGTTGACCGTGACACACCAGCATAATATATTACAACTGATCAGCAAACCTATAAGCGTAAACAACAAATATTTACATATTATGTTATATTTTGTAGGATGCTCTTGATTGGTTATTGAATGTTCTTGATTTCGATGCATGATAACTTTTAGCAGTCTACTGTTTCCCCATTCAAGAGTATGACAAAAAGTTAGACCGCTGTGAAAGAACATGTGTTGGCAAAAACAGATTGTTTTTAATTAATTTATTTGCTCTATTATTTGGTCCAGTTGTAGAATTAATTATTTGATTGTAAAGTAAATACCATAGCTACATTGGCAAGTATTTATTATGAAAAAGAGAAGAAATTACTGTTAAAATAAACCTGTACTTGCGTGGTTTAGGGTTTCCTATAACTGTATTATTTGTTATGTCGTGTGCCTGATGGGTTGATGTTGTTTTACAGTGTCAACGGTCCATCAGATGATAAGCCGAAGAAACGGGCCAGGAGAACTTAAGTACATAACATTGCAGCCTGAGCAGTGCTATGTCGCTGGTGCGATGCATCCATGCATAAAACTACACAGAGACAAGTAGATCTAGTTCTGTTAGGTTACTGTTAACCTCTAGAATTGTTAGTGTCTAGCATCGTATTACTAAATGATACTTCACTGATTCCCATTTAACAGTATTATTAGTGCTATTGATATTGTTTTGTTTTAACGGTAAATGTTTACAGTTGTTTGCTATAAATATTTGACGGTGATTTTATGATTGAGGTATCTATCAATGTGATTCATCTGGCAGCTAGCTATGCATATCGTGTGATACCAAATTAGCCTTATTGCATCTCTTGAGTTACTGTCGTCCATTGGATGGCTTTATTAGTTGGTAGCCACGTTGTTATTCCAGAATTACATCCAGACATAATCATTCCTAGCCTTACTCGCACAAAGTTTCTAGTTCCCGTCATATTTTACAACTTCTATACGTCGGTACTATTGCTCTCAGTTCGGTACTACAACAGTATCTCTGACCAGATAAAGCAGTCCCAAATTGGGGCTTACCGTTTCATTTTTCTGTAGGATCCTAACTTTGGTGGTTGGTCATAGTGTATTTGTTTGATATTCAATCTAATGACTGGTTGATGCTTTGACTATGATTAATTATTCTAATTGAGACAGCTATTATGATTTAAAACTTGGACTTTTTTTGTGTCATTTCTCATAGTTATTCCATTATACCTGTTCTGTTTGCCTAGAACTCACTGTCATTGGCACATCTTACTATTTAATTACTAGGTAAAAAAAAATTCTTCTGGCTGATATATATATATATATATATATATATATATATATAAAATCAGTTTCACTGATCTGACTTTTTGCATTCTTTTTTCTGCCTGAAATATTTATTGCGAAAAGGCGATTTACACCACCAACAGTATGATATGCTGACATTTCATTCATATTCAATAAGTCATATTCATGTGGTAGCTATATTGGAAGTATGAAGTGTAATCTGGGAGAGTTGGCTTGTTTTATTTTTTTTTAAATTCTAGCATTTATTGCATTGTTGTGGCATTTACAGACTGCCTTATACTACTGTTGCAGTTGTTGTTGCTATATTTTGGATCTCTTGGTATATATTTTATTTCCGTTTTTTCCAGAGCTGAAAAATAGTATTTTTGGAAATGGAAGGTTGAAAAAGTTTCCCTTGCTAGAGACACGTTTTATCCCCACTCAAGTAGTGCACAAACCCAAATTTTTCCCCTGCACCCCGATGTGGCTCACTTCACTCAGCGATTTCCTTTCCTGCTTTTCAGGTGTATTTTTTCTTCTTCAGATGCCACTCTCATACCTGATAATTTTTAAAGCATGTTATTTAAGATATTTTATCAGAGCAGATCAAATTTATGGAGAGAATCATCCACTTTTGTTCACATTGGTTGTAATAATAATATTATTAAAATTCCAGTTCCTTACTGATAGTTATTCAGTGATTACAGCTTGCAAAAGAATACATTTCATTTTAATTGTTAGACATAGTTGACATTTAGGCACACATTATTTTTCGTTCATGCACCTGCCATATTGAGGTTGAGGGCTTGTTATCCAGAATTGATGTTATGGTACTAATATTATATTTTCCTATGGTATTGTTTGGTTAAACCATTGAACCCTTCTGGCTGGAAAAACCAGCCAAATAAAAGTCTACTTTTACCGCCTGGCCAGCTTGTCTTTCACCGCAGTCTGCTAGTAACGTGCAGTCACTGATAAAATCTCAGCCAAAATAATTAAATATATGATTCTGCTATAAAACAGGGTTGTTGTGATGGCTTAAATTTTGCAAAGCGAGTAACAACATTTTGTGTCATGCCACGTGAAGGCCTATAAGACCAATGTGGTAAGCACTAACCAGTGCATTCTAAAACACTACACAGGAGGTTATGTGTGATACTGTAAATGAGAAAGTTTTGAGGCTTATCATTTTAAAGTTCAGTTCTGTTGATAAAAACCATTGAAGGGTAGTAACAGTATTGGCATCCTATGCTAAATGTTATGAACACAAATTGTCACGGCTAGATTTAAGTTGGCGAAAGATTTGGGGAGAGTATAGGGCTCAAAGGGTTAATTAACAATGTGCATTATCGTTACTATATTTGTCAATTAATTACCGGATGATTGTATATCTTATTATAGGAGGTTGGTTCAATTTATTTTCTGTTCAATAAAGCTATGGCTAATCCAATCAGTCTGATTGTTTACTGCTTGCTGTGATCTGTATATTTGATTGGTTGATTGTGATGCAGCAAATAAACAGTACATTCTCATGACAAACCACTAACATATGGGTATAAATAAAATGAGATAATCTGACATATGCTTTTTAATGTGGTAATTTCTTACTGTGCCGGATTATCAAGTTTAATGTAGTTTGTATTGGTGTGTGTGTACTAGGGAATCTCGAATCGTGAATTCAAACTCTGTGACTGAATCCAGAGAACTGCCATTTCATGTTGAGACATGCGTAATGTCGAAATAGTAGTATACATACGGGGTTACGACTCTTCCAAAAAGATCACCGTGAAATAATGCCCTTATTTGGTCATGCAGTACCAGCAAGAGAATATGTGCACTGCTGCCATCTTGCGAATTCGATAGACAATCGTGACATCACAGCCGGCCTTTTATCAATGCATAACCGATATTTGGATCAGTGTGTGTCTCTGGAAGAAAAAAATGTGTGCCTCTCTTTTCTGAACAACACTGAAGCAGCTATCTGGATACTTGTTATAGGAGGTAGATGTGTCAAAATCAGTTTCTTTCTCGTATCATATTGCATTTTGTTGTGACAGATGTCACCAACAAATATTCACTACAGATGTATGCTATGCTGGTGGGTTGCCATTTGTCTTGGTGTTCGTTGTACAAAGCGCGTTCACGCCGCTCTCGGATATTTCAAAGATGGTGGGGGACATGCATAAATGGAAACCTCACTTTCCAATCTAATATTACCGCATCAGTGAACAACACAACGCCAAACCGCATTTCACAATGATTCTTTAAACTTCTATATATCTAAACATACTGATTGTAACACACAAAATACGATATTAGCATTGACGTCACATTAGTTCACGTTAGCGGTTACCATGTGGTTTGGCTGTTGTGACGTGTCAAGCTTTATCGATCGACTTGTTGTTGTGCACAGGCTTCACCTACTCGACGGGAGTGCTGGGGCGCAATGGGGATGCCGTTAAGAAAATAATCACAGCATTGTTTAACACCGTGAAATGCAAAATTTCGAAGGGACTGAAAACTCGAATATCCGAGGCCTTGAAGTCGGATTATATACATATATCCAAGTTTGATAGCTTTAAACCCGAAAAGAATACGTATAAGCAAAATAAAAATATCACTTCTATTTGGGATAGACTGGGCCATTTTTAATTTGAATACAAATAAGTGAAATAAATAATTATATACGGTGTTTTGCTATCTTCAAAAAATCCTATTTAAGTATTCATCATCGATATTATACTGATTGAACTCGATCAATAGAAAATATTCATGGCGCATGCGCAGTGAATATTATAGACCAATCTGTTGCTGGATGCTTTTAGGCTCGCGTCATTCAAGCCCGATTCATAAACATAAACAAGCAGAATAAAAGCTTGTAATGTCGATAATATTTTGACATATTAAGAGAGTTTTCATTTGATAGATAATTCTTTCATAGTATGTGTTTCCATAAAAAATTATTTAACTTTCTGCTATAACTATTGATTATGATAATTCGTGTTTTACGGCCACTTTTTTGCACATTGTATGCTAAAAGGGCCGAGCAACCTCCAAAAGTAATGAAGTGAAGTCAAAGATGAAATATCCTTCAATATGGCTACGCCGATATTCGAATACGGGTGGTAGTGATCTGTGGTCCAACACGCTGCCGCTAGACCACGGAGGCGCCCCAAACTATAACTAATGACATTTAAACAATTATAACTATTGACATTTATACAATTATATATATAAATATATTTAAACAAGACTAATTCCATAACGAAACAAGCAATATCAGCGTTTACAGCGTGATTTGGTTGTTTTGACGTGTCAAGCTTTATCCACCTACCTGTTTTTGTGCACAGGTCATCTACTATATATATATATTATATATATATATAGTGGCGAACCAGCCATACGAGCCTTTGGGTAATGCCCGGTGGGTCACTGGGATGGGCAAAACCACAACTGAATAAATGTCACGAAAAACTGAAGCCATCGACGCTACATAAAGATCGAAACCAAAACGGAGCACACCTGAGCTGAGTATTGAAAACATGCCTCTGCTTCGGTCCTTAACTGTCTGTCAGCCAGTGTCGCACGTGTAGCGGTTGAGGTATATGTTACTAGAGTCGGACTACACAAGGCTACGAAAATACGTAAATAACTTGAGACAATCAGAACGGCTGTGAGACAGGGGAGGGATGATCTACTAATAATTTCGTTTAATCTGACTATCCTGCTTAAAGCATGCCATTATAAATAGCTAAGATTATAAATTGCTTCAATTCACGGATTAGTACAGTGAAGTAGAAATCAATTTTACATACGTGAATATGTTGCTAGTAGATATTTTTAGCTTTTTAAGGCTGGGTTAGGACGAAAGGGCTGTACATATCTAAACTAATTAACCTGTTTGTTTGTTCTTTATTCCAGAAAAGTAAATCAACTTGGGACGCTTTATTTTTTTTAATATCCGAATTAGCATCTGTAAATAATAATGGATAAATCAAACCAGAAAATAATAAAAGGAGGTACTGACGAGGAGTGTGATCGAAAGAAAATGTTAGATAGAAGTCTTTTAGATATGTTCAACAGTACTGATAGTGGGCGTGGTGAAGTCAGTGAACATGGGGATAAGGGTACCAAATGAGTAGCTAGATTATCAGCAACTAGATTAGTAGATGACCAATTGGCAGCTGCATCAACATAATTAGTGCAAATTGGAGAACACGAACGGGTACAGCTAGCTGTGAAACAGGTGTCTGTTGTAGCTCCTCAACCTGTAGAGGGATACACCTCGCCCTCGATCACCTACTTTGGGAAACCATGTACAGCTGAAGATAGCCTGCTGTTTTGGCATTACCATCCAAATGGACAAAATGACAACCGACTGGTAAACAGGTGTTTCATACGAAAAGGTGGGCAAAAAAGATGGTGGTTGTCAAACAAGGACAATCACTCCTTCCACTGCACCTCAGACAGATCCACGTTCATCTAGGGAATGTCTGATGTAGGTCGACAACAGTCTGTCATTTCGCACGTAGCCATCATGATGAGATAAGAAAGAGACGACAAGTTATGGGAAGAGTTGTCCATTGGATGTAGTCAAATATATTGGTAAGAGAGGACTGAGTTCCATAGGAAGTAATGAACAAGCAGCATACACACTTGACATTGAGGATCTTGAGCATGGTACATTTTTAGAAGTCATAAAATTACTTCGAAATTATAATCCTTCCACAACCGATCAACTTTATCAAGATCAGCAAGAAGCAACATACAAGAGAAGGCAAAGAGTTCACGAAGTCGATGTTCCTTAGGCACTGTGTTGTCTACAAATACAGCGGATTCTGTTATCACAGTTATCCGGGATAAAATACGACAGTGGATTTCTGAAGAAGACATGTTTGCTTTGGAAATTTATTTTACTCGAGACATCTCAACACAAGATCAATGGTCTGTTGTTGTTGTTGTTGTTGTTATTAGATGTGTTGATAGCACCGATACCATCCAAGAAAGATTAGTCGGTGCGGTGAAATATAGGGAATCTACTTGTGAAGCTTTTGTCAACTTGTTTCGGGGTTATGTTAAGAGTGAATCTTGACCTCAAGAACTTTGTTGGAAACTCAGTTGATGGTGCAGCAAACATACAGGGACTTCAAAATTTTCAATACTCTGCTATCAAAGCTCCACTGTTTGATACCATGCACATGAGTAAGTTAAATCTCGTTGTGTCCGAAGCTACAAGTATTGTGGTGACTAGTGAATCATTGTTTCACTATTTGATTATTCTTTCGGGAATCTTATCAGCGAATGAACATCTTCAGTCGACAATCCAATACTGTAAAACAAATGGGAACTATGGACGAAGAAGGCGTTTGATTAATTCAATAACCGAACTGCCTGTATCACAAGTGGCATGTGAACGGTCATTTTCTACTTTTGATGGGATTAAACAGCCAACCGCGACGTACCATGACACCAGAACATCATGAAGCGTTTATGTTGATCTTTGTGGAAAACTGAATCCTGGCCAAACTTGACCCAAAAATATCATTGATGATGTGGCTGTCAGAAACAGCAAACTACGCAGACACCTACTTTCTTAGGCATAATATGTGTTTGTGTTACAGTACTGAAAATAAATTCAATTTTAAATGGATTTGCTTTAGCATTTTTTCAAATAATTTCTCTATTTTCTCATATATGCAACATATTAAAGAACAATGGACCGAACTGATAGCTGACTGATGCCCGGGTCTGTTTTAAGATCCAGTCCGCCTCTCTATATATAACGGTAGCGTGTTAGATCCCAGATTACTACCACCCGTGTTCGAATCTCGGCGTGGGCATATCTGAAGGGTGTTTCATCTTTGACTTCGCTTTATTAAATTTGAAGGTCGCTTATTCCATTTAGCCTACCATGTGCACAAAAGTGGCCGTAAAACACAAATCATCACTTGAGATATGTTTATTGAACATTAATGGTTATCTTATAGAAGAATATATGCAAACTTGGCATTTCTGAGACTGGAATCATTATATTCTCTCCATACACACAAAACCATGTTCCACCTCAGTAACAACAACCTGTATATTATATAACAACAAAAAGAGATTATGTTACTAGCATAGAACATGTTTTAAGGGCTTCTCTTGTACTGCAGTTATGTATATAACACCTGGTACGTCAAGTACTCATCATATTCAATTTATGACTCATCAAACGTTTGATCCGAAGATCCTTGTAGGCAGGTTGTAGCCATTGTACCCAACCGGGTAGTAATTAACCCAGTAAACGTATATCGTCGGCTTAGTAACGAAACATATATCGACTTGGCACAGGACGTTTCTACAGCATAACGGCATCGCACGTACCAAATCATTATCGACCTAATAATTTGAGTCAAACGTTATTCACGGCATTCCGGGTACCAGGGAACTGTCATCGATCCGGCATATGAAGGTCTAATTGTGCATCGTCTATCACATGAAATTTCAAAAGCCGTCTTCCAGTTGAAACATGTCTTTTTCTTCTTCTAAATTTAAAAACAAAATCATATTTTCGAGATTGATTAACCGATACTCCACGTATAATACGGGTAGTATATTTTAATGCGTGTAATATACATGATTAATGGAAACATTTTAATTACCATTAAAAACAATTAAATGTAAAACTAGGTTTTCAATAGCGAAAAGACAGCGATTACAGGATAGTTTTATCGTCAACAGTCTATTAATTATGAGTGCATAGGTAAAATAGAAGGGAGGTATATCTATTTTACAGCTGCTGCATCTCGGGAAGAATATATCCAGACACTGATAGATGTTACGTTGCGATAATGATGATGATGATGATTGATGTTTTACGGCCACTATTGTGTACATGGTAGGCTAAATGGGCAGAGCGATCTTCAAAGGTAATAAAGCAAAGTGAAAGATGAAACACCCTTCATATATGCCCATGCCGAGATCCGAACTCAGGTGGTAGTGATATGTGCCCCAACGCACTACAAACTAGACCACGGAGGCGCCCCTATATATATATATATATATATATATATATACAAAATTATTATATATTATAAAATACAGGTTCTTCAGTACTTCCATGTCGTTGTTTATTATTTATGTATGCAGCAGATAAAAACATATCTAAATTCCTTTGAAACGCCAGCAAGCTCAATAATGGGCATATATATATATATATATATATATATATATAATCCTTGCAGCGGTAATGGCTCAGTACCCAAATAAATTAATTCCTTTGAAACGCCAGCAAGCTCAATAACGGGCAGGTATATATATATTATCTTTGCAGCGGTAATGGTTCAGTACCCAAATAAATATAATATACCGGTAGGATATCGATCCAATAACTGTACAGTTATGATAGCTGGGCCAATACATTACTATATATGGTGCCGTTCGGCGGCGGCGGTGAGCCACCTAGCGGATTATTTACCCCTTTGTTGGGAATGTCACTGATATTATAATATACGACCAGTGGCGGAGCAAAGGGGGGGGGGTTGGGGTAGGCCGCACGGCACCTTTACAGGGGATGGCATTTCGAGCTGAAAAATTCGTATACAATTTTTTTTTTCGTCATTTATCAATATATCGGGATCAATATGTATTAGCATATTAGTCATATATATGACTCTGTTGGCTTCTGGGGCCTTTCAGTGGACCCCAGACCCCACGCCGTAGGTGCCTTGCTTCGCTCGTAAATGTATCTCTACTACACCTATAGCCCGCCCATATATAACAGGCCCCGGGTACCAATACCCCCTCCTAGTGAGCTCCGGTGGCCTAGCGGTTAAGTATCCGGCACTTAGTGCCAACAGTCACAGGTTCGAACCCCGCAAGAGGTCGAAACTTTTCCTGAGATTAATTTCTCGGCTCACACCATTGTGGGTGGCTGACCACGTTAAACGGCGGTGCCGTCTCCACTGAATTATTAAAAATAAAGGGGGACGTTAAAAAACCGCTGAGGACGTAAAACACTCGGGCAGTGACCACCCTCAGGGTATTTCGGCTCCATCTTTCCGTACTGCTCCCTGTGAGTGGTGGGGGAGGAGATTTCCGAATAAGCAACAGCCTGGGGATTCCTCGAACAACAAAACAACAAACAATATCCCCTGCTCCGCCACTGTATACGACTGCTATGGGCTGGTAATGCAGGCTTTGTTGGGCAAATTATCAGCCAGGTGTGACAATCGAAAAACATCACGCAAGCGCGGCGTACATCGGCTAAAATACTGTAACTGTTTGCTCAGTGAACTGGCCCACCTATATATAGTGAGTGTATGAAGGATGACCAGATGATTGATGGATGTTTTACGGCCACTTTTTTGCCCCATGATAGGCTAAATGGGTGAAGCGACCCAAAATGTAATCAAGCGAAGTCAACGGTGAAACACCCTTCAGATATGCCGACGCCGAGAATCGAACTCAAGTGTTAGTGATCTGCGGTCCGACGCGCCGGAAGTGTTTGAAGGAAATGCATAGACCACCCCAGTACAAGTTAAGGCAACTTCACCATTAATTTCGTCATGGATAAAGTTGACATTACATATGTATAAGACATGCTCCATCCGACTTAACAGCTTAAACTCGGCCTTGGATTATTAGGCGTTTTTGTTCCATACATAACCCTACATATGCTGGGTTGGCTCTGACAATGTTATTCCTGATTAATTTCGTGGTTTTACATAAAATCAAAAGGTGTATCAGTTTTCAACGAATTCAATTTATCATTATTTGGAAGTTGTTTCCTATTTGCCGTACGGGATATTTGAACATTATATTATGCCAGAACTACTGAAACAATGGCGGACCTACGTACATGTTGAAAATGTATAATTATAATTAATCGAGCTGTAGTTACGAATTAAGTGTCAATATAGAGCTAATTCAAGTATATGCGGATGTGTTTTATGTGTTAAGCATACAGCGCAGCTCGTGTTGAAAAGAGTCAGTAAACAAATCGCTTACGTGACGTTGATGATCCCGATAGACTTTGGAATCCGTAATTGTTACTTCCTGGACTATTGAAACCACTACAAATGAAATCCCACACTGTGACATATATATATATATATATATATATATAAAAAACATACATTACACACACTACATATATATATATCCATATATATATATATAAAATACACATATATATATATATATATATATATATAAAGAGAGAGAGAGGGGGGGAGTATATTTCATTTCAGGATGCTTCATCAATGATAGCGTACTAATTTATATATTCGGCAAAATATCTTTGCAGCCAGTGATTTAGCCTCTATAATAAAGCTTCTAGATATTTAATTGGTTATATATCCAGGTTAAGTTGTCAACAGGTTGGCTGCGTTTGAATCGTGGCCTTTGTTCCACGGCCGACAGATTGCCAACTAAACTTTACGGTGCTGCCAATCAAGTGGTACAGCTAGGATCGAGAAATAAGCGAACTTCTGACAAGTATACGTTCTATTTTATTATCACTATAATACACGCAATAAGTCCGCGCGTTATACCAAGTATACGCTGTCTGGATATGAAAATAAATGACAGAAGTCGGAATAACTATGGCACATTAAAACTGCATAAAATAACTGCTAATAAAAACACGACACGAAAATCGCCCAGGCGTAAATGCATTTAAAATGTTAATTTTCTGAAATGAAAACAGATCCGCGAACCGTCTCTAGAATATAAAAGCCAGAAGAAAATAAAGCGCGTTCGTTTCCATAGAAACATGAGCGGAAATTATTTAGACTTCAGTAGAATGTGTTTACTTAGAATGTGAGCAGTTCATTCGTGTTGAATTGAAGGCGGCTAAATGTCATTTTCCGCGCTTTCACCGGTCGGACATTTAGGAAGGGTCTGTTCTTCTACATCGGTGCTTAGCCTTATCACTTGAGCGCGAAGGTCCTCGGAAGTGATGGGCAAATTAAAAACATGTTCGTCCGGATCCAGTATCTGTTTGGGGTGAGTCCGCGTTGGGTGATGCAGCGATGCCGACGGAGCGGGATGAGCGGGACTAATTGATTCTTGTTCACGACAGGAATCTAGATGAATAGCTGAGCTGAAGACGTGTGCGTCCCCATCTAATGGCTGTTTGGGTCGAGTCTGTGCAAGATCGCCATTTGAAACGCTATGCAACGGGTCATCTGGGTTTTGAAATTCATGGGAATCTTTATGTCCGATTAGAGTCGCTGTCCGTGGCGAGTATAGTCTTTTAGGCTCTATTCTCTGTTCTTCCGATGGCGTCGGCAAAATTGTGACCTTGTACCCTCTTTCCAGCTGTAATAGATCATCTCCTATGTATCTCTCCTGCTCTGTTCCGAGCGAAGTCCTTTCCAGTAACGGCAATGTCAATAGGTATTCGTCATCCGGACTGTGTTCAGCACACCGGAAAGAGCTGCTGCATTTTGCAAATAATCCAACGAGCGTTTTCTCGATGAACTGCAGTCGCTTTAAAGTGAACCTATAACCTATGTGGGCGTGTTGTTTGTCCACCATCTTGCCGCAGGCGAACTTTGCTCGATGCGCATGACGGAATGCCTGCTTCAGCCAAACGATGGCGTTGTCGTGGTTGGTCGCCAGGCACCTCTGACTGTGTCTTATGCAAAGGTCGCAAGCAAGAAAGTTCACCGCCACCGTCCCTCTGACGCTGAACTCCACGAAATGGCAGATGATCTCCGCCAAACAACACTTGGCGCTTCTCAGCTGAGTTATGTCTAACGGAAAGACCGTAGCGAGCAAGGGAGGATCACCCTGAATACATGTACGTATCAGGACGAAGCCGTATTTGAGCAGAGTCGACGACTGGAAATAGCGAACCGTCTCCTCTGATATGTGAGGATCTTCATTCAGCCAGCTGATCCATCGTCGATGCTGTTCCAAGCCCCACGCTACGTAGTATTCGGCTTCCTTCCAGGTGTTATCATTGGGAATAGCCATTGTTTCATGGTCTATCCTCCTATGCAGTAAGCCGTGAATGGCATACATTATCAGACTGTACGCAGACGCCATGCTCGCTTTGGTCAAAACGGCCAGCTGAGCTGCCTGGTGATAACAGTGTATGCTACTGGTACTATCGTTTGACAGATCATATCCAGCGGCTTTCGTCGACAAAAGTCGAATTGTCAGGTATTCCGGACATCTCGTCTTGGGAAGCATCAGCTCGATCTCGTTGCAGCTGTCTACCGTCTCCCTTCCCAGGCGGTGGTTCCTAATTTCTTCCGTCCTGTAGATGGCAAGGAGACACTTGATGTCCGCGTCGTTTCTCCCAGCACATTTCATATGAAGTTGCTGACAGTATTTCCGAAAGCCCGTCCAGTCTAGCTTGTGTAGGTACTCAAACATGATCGTCGAATGCTGACAAAGTACTTTCGATGTCTCTTTCGGTTTCAGGCCGGACATCAACCTCTGGCGCATCCTGCTGCTGACATCGGCACGTTGCCAGATCGTGAGCATCGGTGAGATGCAGTCTCGACCTAAGATCCACGAGCCCCAGCTCGGCAGACATCAGCTCGAGCAGCGACTTGACGGCCGTCAGGTACGTAGAGGCGTTGCCAGGACGACTAAGTCCCGCTTCTAGCGGCGTCGGTGCTGCCCGCATCGACGCGACCTCGCCGTCGCCGTCAGCGTCAGATATGCTGCCACGCACAGTCTGACAGGAAGCATCAGCAGAAACGTGACCAGTGTCCCGACCAGGTCTATCGCCGAGACGACGACGACCCAGACGACGGTGTGCAGGATCAACAGAGGAATGCGCGCCATGATGAGGAGGAAGACCAAGAGCCCGTACATCGCGAACGCCGTCCGAGACCAGTTGCGGCCAGAGTGCTGTACTGACATCGGAAGACTCGTTAATGTAGTCGTCTAACCGCAGACCATGGCTGGCCAGCCATAGCCTGCACGTAACCGATGACGATATATATGACAGAATAACGCATCTGGCGCACTTTACTGACGTAGCCATGTCGTCAGCAGCTTCGATGTGTTTATATCCCGTTGGTAAACAAATCAAATATATATATATATATATATATATATATATATAGAGAGAGAGAGAGAGAGGAGAGAGAGAGAGAGAGAGAGTCCTGTCTCTCTAGTATTTATGGTGAATGAAACAGTCGCTATACAGGTCGTTGTCTTCTAGCTGCAAAAAATTTGAGAATACATTACCGCGGTGTGAAGCAACAGGCGTGCATGGAGTCACATCTTACGATCGTGTCAGTACGCGACAGGACTTGCACATTACAAACATGTAGGAATCATTACCCGTGCTAACACATGTAGTACACTAAACAGAAGGAAAAAAAGCATAAGCCGTGCAGTATTCGAATATTAGTTGTATTCCAGAGAAAATGGTTTAATAGCACACACACACACACACACACACACACACACACACATATATATATATATATATATATATATAGGCGTTAACACATGCATAGTACTTAATTTGGCGTCAGGGTAACTTCTCGATACTATACTGGCAAACCGCCTGCTGTGAAATATATCTGTGTGAGTGTTGTACATGCATTGTCACGAGTTCCGATATATATATATATATATATATATATATTGTTCGTATGTAAGTGCCAGAAATTGGCGCTCTACTAACAACGTTTTGCTGAAGCATGAAACATTTCATAATCAGATCAGACTTCATTCACATTGAAATTAGTTGGCAGCCGAAGTTAACACGCGACATCAGTTTCTGCGAGCGGGTAAAATTTGGTTGTTTTTATATCAAAACAACTCTTCGGTGGCCTCATTAACTTCGGAGGTCGCTCGGCCCATTTAGCCTACTTCGTGCATAAATGTGGCAGTAAAACAACGAACTTGTTTTTCATTTATAGAACAACTACTCAGAATGGACTGTGATACAGCTGGCGTTGTCGTATTTGTGAGAACAGTATAAAACACATCCAAGGTTGTATCTATTATGCTTGTATCGGTGTATGTGCACGTCTCTCTCTCTCTCTCTTAATTGTGTGCATTTACCGGTGTGAGGTGGCATTTTGTTTAGACCCCGGCACTGGTCGGTTGTAAGCAGGGCAGTCTTAACGGCACTATAGGCCCCTGGGCAAAGCAGTGTCCTGGGGCATCTACCTACACAACCACGCCAGGGTGTAGGTATTTAACAGGCCATGGTGTGGGTTACTTAAGTGTGCTTAACATACACAAATTAGCATGGGCCCCTATGCTTGTCCGGCCCATATTCTTGTTTTGGGGCCCAGGGCAAGTGCCCATGCGGGCCCATGCGTTAAGACGGCCCTGGTTGTAGGACGTTTTGCCCACGGACATGCACCTCCGGATGTTTTGGCCACGGGAAATATTCGAAGTGGACGTTTTCGCTATATCTTTAAAAAAAATGTACATACTGTGATTTGATGTGATATTAGTAAGTGTAATATTTAAAAGTATTTAGAAGCTATGCTTGTTATATTTAATCAGTTTTAATTATGTAAGATACATTTAATTTAGAAGCAACCTTAGGTTATTTTAATAATTTAAAAAAAAAACAGTTCTTTGAAATTTTAAGTAGCGTCAGAGTATGCCACTGAAAACTCTGGAATGGAAAGGGATTTGCTTTTTAAGCCTCCAACATCTGAGGTGTTCTCAATAAACCATGTCAATCAAACTGAATTCTTTTTGCTGATATAATATGGCCAAAAAGGTCCACCTTGAATATTACGTGGCCAAAAACGTCCCGGGGTGCATGGTCGTGGCTGAAATGTCCGTGGCCGAAACGTCCGTCTAACCACTGGTCCAACCTATATCAACACGATGTGTTGTTATCTACATTCCGACCAAGAACGCGTATCGGATCCTAATTCATATTTTCGCAGCCAGTGCTGCATCAGGCATCAATGCCGATCTGTGTGTGTGTGTGTGCGTGTGTGCGTGTGTGTGCGTGCGTGTGTGTGTGCGTGTGTGTGTGTATGCGTCTGTGTGTGTGTGTGTGTGTGCGTGCGCGTGTTTAAAGACCAGTAAAAAGGAAATTTTAATGTAAAACAATTAATATTTTAAAGCACATAATTAATAATATGTTCATTTTTTTCGTATGACTGATACCGATGCTGAGGTCATTAATTTGATTTACTGTTCAAATACAACATATAGGATTAAACTTATAAGGATTTGTCTATTCCACATAATTTTAATTTAATGTTATGTTAAGTGGGGATGCATTATACGAGCAATGCGTCGAGCATCCTCCTTTTCAACATTCTACGCGCCTTTGAGTGTCATAAAAGTGGTGTAATATGAATGTTGAACTAAACAATTTGGATCCCATACACAGGGTCCTATTCTTTGCTGCAGCCCGAGCCTCGTCCCACTCAGATGTCTGGGGGGGGGGCTTGAAATTGTTGTTGTAGTAGTTTCCGTACAGGGTCGGGTTGTTAGCCCCATGCCCAAATCTCAACCCGGAGGAACAGACAGACGATGGGTTTCGTCTGCATTGTCCTTCCTTTGAGACCTGCCCATATATATATATATATATATATATATATAATTTTTTCTATATAATTATATGGCATTCTAGCAGGGAATCTTGAATTACCACCCATTATAGCGGATAGGGAGAGATCTGCAAATGACCGAATAGCCACTAATTTAAGGTACAACGCTCGATATGGATGGATGAAATAAATGCCATTAATCTGAGCTAAGTTTGTATTAAATGTATATATGGATACCACGGGACACAGCCGAAAATAACTCATACACACACGCGCGCGCGCGCGTGCATATGGCCGAGTGGGTTAAAGTGTGGTACTCCGTGCTCATCGTCATGGTACTGTGGGTGTTCGGGGGATCCGTGTACCGACCGCAGCACTCGGTATTGTAGGAAAATCCTGTTGTTTTTCGTCTGGCCATTGTAGGTGAATCGCAAGATTCTCTCTACTGCATACACGCATATTTAATCTCTTCCACGACGGCCCGCCCAGAGCCCTAAGATCAGGCATCATTGGGGGGCAGATTCTGTGCATTCTAAGGGACCTTTCAATAATAATATTTCCATTCGCAATTTAAGCCAATTTTTTAAAGGTTATAGTTTCTAGAAAAATCACATGCGAACAAAAGAAAAATACTGGAATTCCGGTATTTACCGGAATTCCTTCAACCCTGAAATGAGTCTTCCTCATTTGACGTAACCAGCTAGGTCAAATAGCCGTCATTTCGGGCCATTATTATATGTAGAACAGTCATGCATGCACACAGGCACGTATGAGTGCTTCTCTTGGTCGAGCCTCCAGCTTTGACAAATTATTCGCCAGGTGGCGGACCGAGCAATCTATCCCAGAATTCAATAAATCAGATGAAAGGATGGCTTCCGTTCGTTAGATGTTGGGTTGTTTTGTACGTATTTTCACGATATTTTCACGCCTAGTTCAATAGGTAAGTCGTTTTATGTTATTTTCTTAGAATCCTAGTTATATGTAAGGTAATTGATGCCACAGTTTAAACTCTGTTAACCAATTTGCTATCCTGTTAGTGGTACTTCGTTCTACTTCGAGTATGTTGTTGTACGTCGACTGATTCAATGATTGATTCATGATTGAGCCTTCGAGAGGATGATACCAAGAGTTTCTCTTGCCCCATGCCATGAACATCATCTGATTGAGGTTGTATTCAACAAATTGGTATTAGACTCTACCATCGTAATATCGACTGATGATTTTTTTGAAGACCCCACGAACAAAATAGGTCAAATTATAAACTAAGACAAGACTAGTATGTGAATTCTTTGCCTTGGCTTTGTTGAAGAATGAAGTGACGTAATCTGCGCAACCTAAACTAACTATATCTAGACTTTAGGATAGTAAGATACTTGGGCCAAGTAGGGGTTTTAGAGGTCTAGATACAAACTACAGTATAATACTTTGTAAATAGTTAATTGACTAGTTTGGGAATACTTAAAAGATCATCTGAGTCATACTAGTCTACAGCATACAGCCAACATATGAAAAACCTGAACTCCTCTATTGGACAATTGATTGTTACAATGTTAGTGTTACTGTAAGCTGTCTACATGTTATGGATCCTAACCAGGCCATTACATTAACGGTTGCCTGCTTGCTCGGGGCAAGTCAAAATTCAGTTAGGGCAAGTCAAAATAACCCTTCACTTGTCTGCCTGACTAGTGCCAGTAGTGGTAGATTTCCTGTAATTTAGCAATAAAATTAACAATCATCCAGCAGACATAAAAAATTCAAAGGCACCATCTTTGTTTACTTTTCAACTTGGCTGCCTGTCAGCTTCTTCACAATGACGTAGACCCATCCTAAGACTTAGTTAATTTGGTGTGTCAGTACATTTAGGAACATGAGCACTGCTACCTAAATAATATACGTGTTATATTTAACAGCCAATCATGGAGCAAGATTAGGCAATGTTCTGGCCGTAGCTTTAAAAAAGTACCGCATGCCACCAAATTACTAACTTTGTGTAGTGGCTCATTGACAGTAACTGAGTAAGATGGCTCATGGGCTATTAGGCTTGGGATGGTTCGGCTTTACAATTACACTTACAGCCACCAATAATAATAGAGTGCCATCAAGTGAGAATGCAAACAAATAGAGCAAAATAAGAAAGATGATGAAAGCTCTTAGTGAGTTCGATTATTTATTCCATCTTGGCAAATAGAATTTCCAGGCCTAGCAGACACAGACAATGGTATGTTAGGTACAGTTTGCATAGGTCGTAATATCGGATCAGACTTTAATATAAACATAAATTTGTCTTCTATGCTATACATGTATAATTAATAATGTTTAGCATGCAAGTTGTATCAGTATTGCTACTTTCTGTATGTTTTTATTTATGGTTAATGCATATGTCGTATATTTAGTTTTATATTATAATTAGTGATGAATTGTTTTATCTTGAAATGAAGGTTTAGTGTAACGTGATTTTACACCAGATACAATGCTAAAGATCAACACAATGAATGTCAGTAATGCAGCCTAAGTTTGAGTAAATTCAGTGGGTTTTTAGATGACACTCCCAATTAGCAATAATAAGAATGATCTCAGGAGAACTGAAAACACCAATCAGTTAATTATAATTACATGTCCCACTGCTCTTGGTGCAGAAGTGATTAGTGACTTCTTCACAGAATCATTTAAATAGCAACCAGCCCCTGGGTAACTCCATCAGTTTCTGATATGATTACAATCTCTCTACATGATGAATATAACAAATTATCAGTGCATACTTGTTTGGTGTTATAATTGATAGACATGTTTAGTCATATGAACTGCTGTGTTCTTATTTAGTATTTAAAATAAGGTGCCAGTTAGTACATGGGCAAAAGGCCTAAAGAAATTTATTGGGGTTTATGGATAATTTGAGATTTTACCAGTTTTTATGTCATGAAAGTTTTGGACATTAAAATACCAACGCTGTCTAGCATGCCATATTTATAACTGTATCTGTTGGTTTTGAATTTCATAATTAATGATCACATCTCTAGGAGTCGAGTGATAATTTTTTATTCTTTTTCTTCACTAAAACACCATTTTCATTTATATGTCATTTGTGGTTTCCTGTTTTCTGTTGCAGCACAGATTGACTAGTCTTCATAGGTTCCTTGATGAAGCTTACGAAAACGGGTGCGTCTAGAAGTGTCGGAGCGTTTTCTGAAGGCTGTCAGCCATCGCCATACTCGACGTTGTCTGGCTTGCCATCTCAGCATTGGGATGGCCCATAGGCGGCGTGCTGAACACAGACATTATGATAGCAATAGTAGTGACTGCGACACTGAATACTCTGAATCTGAAGACAGAAGGAAGAGTTGTATAAAACATTCAAAGTAAGCGCGTGTGTCTGTGGTGCATGGATTCAGTTGGTTGGTTTCTTCATCGTTTTTCGCTTGTGCATGGATAAGTGACAGTTCAGTTCTTGTCTCCGTTCCATAATTATCTTTCAATTATAACACTTGCAGAGTGCCAAAAATAAGCTCACTAACTACGTCAAGCACTAAGGCTGTTATCTTATGTTCATTGTTCCTCAGCCAAATCCTCATCTACACTATGATCTTCTGATGAGGTACCATCTTGACTAGTTTGTATCACAGTACATAATATATTAGGATTCAACAACTAATTTTCGGGCTACTCTACTTATTTTTTGTATGGTTCAAAAGACCTATGCCTAATAACAGATATCAGACATCATTAGTGTTTATTACTATCACATCCACCAATGTCACTGCTCACAGACGCGACACCATCTTATTGCACCTCGACAATATGTTAAAACATAACCATTTTGAATTAAAATATCAACAGTAAATAGTTTGTTCAAATACTGAATTACTTCCAAATTGATACTTGTCCATCATCTTGGCTTACTGTCATAGCTTCCTCCCCAACAATGTCTTAACCACCATGGGAAAATTATGTTGAAAGTCTAACACATCTTTCTATATAAGCTTATATAATATGGCAAATTTCCAGATCATTCACAAGCATATTAAGCAAGACCCAGTGTGTTATTCATACTAAGTAAGACCCAATGATGCACCTGGGCCAATATTTAAGTTTATTTACCAGTGAATCATCATGGGAGAATATTACTAGGTGCCACTGTTTGCCAGTGACCCAAAGATTATATTACAGTTCGATATTATTTCTCTTTGTGTCATTTATTTGTAATGAACAGAGGTGCCACATGCATTTATTATAATTTTCAGCTAGTTACAGTTATAATTACTTCTTGTTCAACAGTTCAAACCTAACAACAAAGAGTAAATCTTGTCTGGTGACACGTCAACACAGTTGGTCATCCAGGAATTCATCAAACCTTCACAAGTGGTCCCAGGAGGACTTGTGTGTGACCAGTTGTAACCAGTATAAACAATCACAAGAGTGCACTGGTAGCTGTAGAAACAAGTGTAGGGCGAATCTTTCAGGTAATACCATGGTTGAATTTGAGGTTTGTATAATACAACATGTAATATTGAGTATTATAAGGACATTGTTTTCACTTGTTACAATACGCTTTCTCGTATTATAGTCTTTGGCATTTTGCTTACATCATGCGTAAGTTTTTTGGATAGCTCAGTTAGCGAGTCCTATACAATATTAAGATTATATTTATATTTACTACTCTGGTTATGTGATGGCTCCTATTTCAGGCCCAGCCCGAAATCAAATGATGCCTGCAAATGGTCAGTTTGGAAGTGGCAGCTGCAACAACTGCAATGGTAGCTGCAATAGTCAAAATTCAGCAAGTAGTCGTAGCAGTGACCGCCTGACACTCATTGTGGACGACACTCGATTTGTGGTTGATCCTGAGCAGTTCCGGGCGCATCCGAATACCATGCTAGGAAGGTATACTTGGCTGTGTACTCATTATGATTGAGTGCGGATTTGTCGTATTAGGGTTTTAGGAATGACATTAACAGCATTTTAAACATACAGATAAATAACTGCTCTAAATTTCTGTCATCAAGTTCTGTCGCTTACACAAACGATGCTATTTTTCTAGAATGTTCAGTTCTTCATTGGACAATAGTCTGCTTCATCCCAATGATAGAGGAGAATATGAGGTGGCAGAGGGTATATCAGCCATGGTGTTCAGAGCCATTCTGGTCAGTATTGCAGTTCTTGAGTCTGTTAATGATCAATGTAGACATAGTAATAAATACATGTTTTTTACATAGTATTTAGAATTTATATTGCTGGTAATGTTAGAGGAGTAATATATTGATTTAAAGAAGGTGTTGTGATTTTGAAGAAATCTGTGCTCATAGAATTTTAACCCAACTTCTGTGCCATGTTATTCACATAAACCTGGTGTGTTTATTCTTAAGATATTCAGAACTATTAAACTATTTTGTTCAATAACATGGTTGAAATGAATCGAGTTTATGGTAGTCGGTTGCCCTGTTGCTTGTATTAATTGTGCATGCTCTATTATGGAAGGGATTTAATTGTTTCCTTTAGGATTATTACAAGACTGGTTGTGTGCGCTGTCCACCAAGCGTTTCAGTACCTGAGCTGCGTGAAGCATGTGACTACTTACTGATACCATTTGATTCAGACACAATCAAATGTAAAAATCTGGGTATGTTCAGTTTTCTTTTTGCAGACATACGGATGTGCCAATGGCTAGTAATGTGTGATTAGATAAGAAATTTCATTTGAAATATTCCTGATCTTTCAAATAGTGGGGTCAATTTCATTTTGTTAATTCCAATTCCATTTGGTCACTTTCACATCAAATTTATATTTTTTACCTAGTACTTTTTACCATGAGTAGGTGCTCCAAGTACCTACTTGTAATACTACTCCGAATAGCTTATATGCCAAGTTGGATCGTCATGGAAGAAATATTTTTGAATACAAAAATTAATTTAATTTCGAGATTTAATTTTTTGTAGCAAACTTCAATTCTAATTCCAAATTTATCAATGACAGTTCCTGAATTGAATTGACCCCATGTTTGGTTTAAACTTCTTTTAGGTAAGTTGTTCCAAATTAAAATGGGTTAACATGTCTAATTGTTTTTAGGTGGTCTGCTACATGAATTATCAAATGATGGAGCACGTGACCAGTTTAGTGTATTCTTAGAGGAGCTGATTGTGCCTAGAATGGTAGAGAGTGCGAAGGTATGTGCTGTGCTCGTGTTTATATTGTAATCATTTAGCATATGATTGTTCCAAGAAACAGCTAACCATTTGGAAGTGATGTAACGTAAGAGCACATTTGGACTCGCCGTTTATATGTACAAGTGCAGCCTAGGCTGTTTGTGGAATTATTTATTTTATTATTGTGTGAAGGTCATCAAAGCTCTTTGTCGTATTTTGACAGCATGGAGATAGAGAGTGCCATATTGTTGTGCTGGCAGATGAGGATGAAGATTTGGTAGAATGGGATGATGAATATCCACCACAGATGGGCGAAGAACTGACTCAAGGTAACTGTTTTCAGTGAAATGTATTAAAATGAATAAATACATAGGCAAGAGTCGGTATAATTCTTTAGATTACAACATTCTCAACAATGCAATGGGTCTCAGGGCACTAATAAATATGATACCATATTTCTCTAGTTTTACAGTGTATAAATCTATGGAAAAGTTACATCATTATTTTTGTTACCAAAGCGTTCATTCACGCATTAATCAACACATATTCTTCTCTTTTACGGCCTTTAAAATTATTCAGTATCCTAATAGAATTACTGAATACAGTTGGTACCACCCCCAATAGTTCTGAGTGGGGGTATATGTTTTAGATAAAATGTATACCAGGTTTTAATATTTCATACACTTTCCCATATAAAACAATGGTTTAATAATGCTAAGTCGTATTAGTTTACATGACATATATTATTAGTACATAATTTATAGCTTCATTACCTTCTGGCCCATTTAGGCTACCATGTGCACAAAAGTGGCCGTAAAACATAAATCATCATCAAAATAATCAGTACATAGTTTATTAAGTGTGTTACTTGTTTCGTAAGTAACACGTTATGGCTGAATTTTAAAGAATTATTCTCTTTGTGCCTTGTGTGAGTTTTTATCGAACCAAAACACTGATAATATCACCGTTTTGGTTTGGAATGACTTATTCTTAAAATAGTATGGTGTTTTATCAATAGATGTTTTCTATTTGTGATGTTATCCCAGTACAACTGTAACAGAGAAACAGTTAATATTCTCTTCTGTTTGTACTTCATCTGTGATACAAGTCGTATACATTTCTATTTCAGTTATTTATAACACGCACATGTACAGATTTTTCAAATACATAGAAAACCGTGATGTTGCCAAACAGGTGCTTAAGGAAAGAGGACTAAAGAAAATAAGGCTTGGCATTGAAGGTAAGGCCTGTGAACAGAACCGGTACTCATTTGCTGTGATGGGATTTCATTATTAACAAATACCTTTCTGTTACTGGGTGATTAGTAGTTTGGTTTATTTCATGTAAATTAAGTATTTTGTCAATGGGCTTGAGTAATACTGGTTTACAATGCATCAACAGACAGAACATTTTCCAAAAAACATTTAACCTGAAATATATACATTAGCATATGGCAGATGATTCAAGAACTGTCACTACTTTTATCTTGGTAAGGCTCATCATTGGAGCATAATTATTTTTAGATTTAACTTAGTGTAAGCAACACCTTGATTCTTGTATCGGTCCCTGTTAAGAAAAGCTAACCTCACATCAACACAATTCTAGTTTATATAATATTTTAATTCCAAGACTATATTATTAACAAGTGTTTCAATTATTCCAATCTATAGGTTATCCAACATACAAGGAGAAGATCAAGAGAAGGGCAGGTGGTAGACCAGAAGGTAAGGTTATTGTTGTGCCATGGCATTCCACCCAATTGCGTAATAACTTACACAATAAATTGATGAAATCAGTGAATGTGTGTGTGGATGCACTAAAAGATACTGATAATCTCATCTGTATTTCTCCAGTAATGGTAACAGCTAAAATATTTTTTTTGCAGTCATTTATAACTACATCCAGAGGCCATTCTTGCACATGTCCTGGGAGAAGGAAGAAGCCAAGAGTCGCCATGTGGACTTCCAGTGTGTCAAGAGCAAATCCATCACAAACCTGCTCGAGGCTGCTGCAGCAGAGAATCCCAACAGTGGGCCTATACAGCAGCCCGAAGATGGTGCTGTCGCTAACGTTGATGCTAATGTCATGGTACCCCCTCAGCACATTGCAAATGAACCATATCCCACGGTACAGCCGCCCATTGATCAAATTGACAATGAATAGGAGAACGCCACCTTTAGCTGCCTCTGTATTGTGTGGGAGATGCATATGAAGGTGTTCTCTGATGTCAGGAAGTGGGTGCAGGCATGGATTATTTCAACATAGGATACTGTGTACGGAGTGTTCGATGCCTTTTATTTTGGAGCCTTTGTGGGATGATTTCTTTGTTCTGAGGCTACATGTTGTGGATTATTACTGCTCACCTCCACGAACTGCATTATGGTGTCTTACTTTATGTCTGTTGATGTATAATTATGTGTGTAATTAAAGACACTGGTAAACGCACACACACACACACACACCCATAGATACATCAAGAATTATGATTGTGTATTTGTACACAATTATTCACGCCAATGAAATGCGTGCAGCATTTGCATATTTCTGTAGAGTCTGCAGCCGAAATGTTAATGTGTGTTGTGTATTGTAGAAATATTCAGAAATGTGCCATATTTACTTACTGTAGCCAAATCGGTATCCGTGCATCCGTCTCTGGATTAATTTCTGCTGCATACTTTCAGGTTCTGTAACTACGTTCAGCTTGGATGTCACTCTTTTTTACTCCATATTTATGATCAATTAATGCTGATCAGCCTGGAGTCAAGTATAGCTTGATTTGACTCTAACACATTGCCAACCTGCATTGTTTCTGTTTATCGTGTATGGCATTCTTTATACACTTTGAGTGCGTCTTGGATGATTGCATGCTTTTCTCGACCAGTCAGATATGCTTAGACGCTAATTCTTTCACGCTGTTGGAATCACACCCTTGGTGTGGTTCATCCTGCCCACTAGCAGCAGTTACTTTAGTTGTCCAAATACTCGGACCGTGTACAGAATAGTTGACCTTAACCTTATTGTACGGCCTAGGTTTAGATTTTGTGAAGGCTGACCCATTACATTCCACTGTGTTCCGGCTGGGTTTTTCCCCTCTATTATTTACTCAACGTGGACACATCCCTTTTAACATCCATCCAATGCAGGTTTGATTACGGTTCGTTATTAGCCTTGTATTCTCTGTCGGATTATTTCGTTTTAAAATGTGTTTTACTTGTTTTAATTTTTGGGGGCACCATTAATGCAAAGAAAAGTCTGTCGTTCAACCTTGTGTAGAGGTTAAGAAAGCCGGCTGGACTTGTTCAGTGTTTGGTAGAAAACTGATTGATTTTGATCTTCAGGACAGATTAATCTCCTACGCCATAATGGTCATGGTCAACTGCAGATAGAAGTTGACATGACGAAATACTCATGCAACTGAACGGTGGCATAGAACAGTGGTGCATTCAGATCGTGTTAGCCAATGGCAGGCCGTACACAGGTGTTTTAGGCCTGTCAGTGATGATAGATACAGCATTTTTCGTGGAACCTGTTAGAGAAACCACCATACATATAAGAGTAAGTGCATTTCTTTCTGGCGTGCGCTTGGTAGTTTTATTTTGCCAGATTTGTTTATTTTCATGTGTATTATTATTGTTTGTAGTCGGCCATTACACAACAGGCTTATGGTGAAGTAGTTGCCCTCGAGTGGATAAAATTTTGTTGAATGATGTCGGAAAGTAGGGAAAATAGTTGTTTGTGTACAAATATTGCCATCTTTCACTTTGGGTGTAACAGCCAGTGAATATTTTCAGTATTTTCCTTATGTTTTTGTGTATATCACGCTCAAATAAAATTCTCTTTGTAACATGGTCACTGTTTTGGTCGTGTTTTTTATGGTGCAGAACTTGGCTGGTTATCATTAACGTGTATGTTTACAAAAATTATTATTCTTAATATCCCATATCATGACAAACTATGCTACTACTTTCATGTGAACATATTCTGAGCTACCAATAGGCAAACACATACATGAGGGTAAAACGCACAAAATCAGAGTGATATGGTAACCTCTTTTATTGGCATATGCTGCGTTGGCTAATTGTACTGATTCATTAACAGAGCCAGCATGCTTGTCTAATGAAGCGGTTTATTGGTGAGGCTAACATTAAATTGTGATTTAGGAAATATATCTTTAGCGCCTAATCCTTTCACCGCCATTATCTTCACGTCAATCAGTAATGTGTGAGCAATCCGATACGGTTTGAACAATAACTGGAGCCATAACATAATTTGACATTCATCGTTAATATTTAATTAAGCTATAACAATTATAATACGTTTTTTTTTAAATTATAGTTCATGAAGATGGTAAAATGAGCCCTATAAATTTACAGCCATTATTCTGTGAAAGCATAACATTTTTATTAGCTAAGCTGTTTTGGAAATCTATTTGATATATGTTTTCAGTCACATTTTTGCTACACATATATAGAAGCTTGTATTTTTGAAGACCTGTTTCCTATATAGTTCTGATAATCCATAACTGACCAGCTCTCACAGGGGCTTAAATTTCCTCTGGATGTTGTAACCGGCGTTTTGTGTGTAACGTTTAAAGGGATAAACAAACCTATGCCATATCGTATACATGTCGTATGCTTTACAAGAAGCTAATGTTGCCTTTTTCCAGTTGCCGTTAACAGAAGTCCATCATAACGTTACAGTTCTTGTAAATGGTCTATCATGCGCCACATGGTCTACAGAAATCAATTAAGCAGTTCTTAGTTTAATGTCTCCTGTGTCTTGTCGGATGATTGCTGTTTTACGGCCATTATTGTTCCCAACTGTTCGGCTAAATGGGCCGAGCGACCTCTAAAGGTAATGAAGCGAAGTCGAAGATGAAACGCCCCTCAGATAAGCCCACTGCGAGGTTCGAACTCGGGTGGTAGTGATCCGTGGTCCAACGGGCTACCAATTAGTCCATGGAGCTCCCCCCCGTGTTTTGTCGATGATGTTATGATGAAGATCCCTGATATACTTGATTTAGAAACGTAACGTCGGCGAAGAGTTCACGACAGGGTTGCAGGGTTTTAGCCACATAGAGACTCCGCTTAAAACAGGTTTTAACCATTAAAAGGTCACTAAAAATATTCTCCTGCATAAAATGATAAGTCAATTATCTCGATTTAGTATTGACGGTTCGTTCTATGGTTTCGAACTTGTGTCCCAGTGTTCTGACGTTTCGATGTTCCGACAGATTAAATTTGCATTAGTGCTATGGCAAAAGAACCACACGCACAGGGTTCCCACGCGTCCTCGAAAACATGGAAGATTCGTTTTCCAGGTACTGGAAATGTCCTGGAATTTTACAAAATATCCTGAAAAAATTTTGCCTGTGAAAAAAATCATTGAAACTGAAAAGCCCGTGAATAAATATTATGCCTGTAGAAGAAAATTTCGATTGTAGAAAAAGAGTACCGGTATATAGGTGGTGGATCAAACAGCTAGAAGGGGTGAGGAGGAGGCTGTACCATACAAATATCTATAATCGATCATACATTGATTAAATACCCTAGGTCCCGGTCATTAAGCCGATACTTTGTGTCAACTTGGGGATTCTCCCCGAACAACAAAACCTTGTTACATTATTATTAAGCCTTTTCTTATTTAATTATTAAGTCTTTCGTTACTGCTAATAGGCCGGTAAATGCCTTATTAATTGAGAAATGCTTTAAATGAAAGAATTCATCATCGGTATGCAGAGCTGCTTAATCTAACGCTGATAATATCCACTATCTAACAGCATTCTTCAAACAATAAACACTTGTTACACCAGTACATTCCTCTGTTGCATCTCGTAAATACTATTGTAACTCATGTATGGCATCTTGGGCTACAACATCAATTATCAGAATGGTCAGGTCCTTATTATAATGTCACACCAATTCTCATTCATAAAAACGTGGTTATTAGGGAGCCTGTGTCCGTATTAAGAACGTATGCCCTATCAGTCACACTACATCTGAATATACGCGTGAAATCGTGGCCAGCAGAAATCCATTCCATAATGCGCTCAGATGTATCTCAGCCCTAGTTCAATGATGATGCGCTGTTAAAAGTTGGCGGACGAGATTAATAGTGGATGTTCTCTTGCAAAATTAAAATCCGTCCAAGATAGACGACTTTCAACCCCCCCCCTCATAGAAACTTTGAGCTTGTCAGTATTTGTCTACTTGGCTCTGAATCAGCTAATTGAATGAGTGTGATAAATAGAGTCTTGCGATCAATCAGATAGATAACGAAATCGGTATCTTTGCAGGACAACATAGAAGGGAGGATCGACATGGCTGTACTGAAGAGCTGTGCTCAGTGAGAGATTATCGCCATCAGTCTCTGCCTGATGGCCACATGGGTATAATGGCAACATTCTTTAGCTATGGAGAAACAAACTTTATCAGTAATGCAATATTTATTCCATTCCCTAGAAACGTCCTGCATGGTGGATGTGGTAATCTGTGGTAATACAACGACAACTGCGGATGTGGTCTTGTTGGCTTTGGTAGACTGCTCTGCTA
The DNA here is from genome assembly GCA_025642065.1 of Paralvinella palmiformis. Classification (NCBI taxonomy): domain Eukaryota; kingdom Metazoa; phylum Annelida; class Polychaeta; order Terebellida; family Alvinellidae; genus Paralvinella; species Paralvinella palmiformis. The sequence continues at coordinate 160,080 of JAODUP010000440.1, read as the reverse complement.
TCATGGTACCGAGTTAGCCATCATACTGATTCACCACCACGATGACATGGCAAGTTGCGTCATGTCTTTGCAGTTAAAGTACGTACATTGATAACTCATCTGCACATGGACAGCGTGTATTCCACATATCGGCATGGGTAGGTAAGGTGACTCTCATCAATAATGACGGGAACTGGGCCTTGAACAGGTGAATAAATATAACTCAGGGTAAGCAGGATATAACTCAGAGTAGCATTTGCTATCTTACGTGTGGACTCAGTGTTGCACAGAGCAGTTAATACGTTTGTACTATACAAAAGCTTTGAACTCATTGCTTCCAGAATCATGTTGCAGCCAGAATCATCTTGAGCATTTCCAACCAATGATAACACATTCCAGCCTATATTGTCGCAAGCAAACTGGACATATACTTCCTCATTTTCTGGAAATGGGATTCGATCAGCGAGAAGGGATGTTTGGCAGTGACTTGCCTCATCACGAGAAAACACCCTCCCAAAAACATTGAGTCATGTTTTCTGTATAAACAAATCCCAAGTACAATGAGCACCGGTGACAGATATGATATTGGTCGAACCGTGGTTAGCATCATTTGTTTTATAAATAAACATCAAAATCAAAATACGTTTAATAATCGTTTTCAGTGTTTCAAGTACCGCATCCAACCCCATCGTTCAACAAGAAAAAGAGCACGGATAAGCCTCATTATCATTGACCACCCTTTTGTTAATACCAACCCAATCGTGTCATTTAATCTGCTGAGCTCTTTTGCCCGGTTTCATTTCATTCACATTATTTCATTAACGCCATCTTCTTATTCTCACGGCTAGAGATTTCGTGACAGTTAGTGCCCACAACCAGTGGATTAATATAATGTAGTGTATTAACATTAGCAGCTATAATTCCCGATCGTTCACATTCGCTGACATTGGACGTCTTGTCTTGTCCATCCGCCAGTATCAGGGAGCACTGTAGGCGTCACGATCCTAGCTCCACGATCTAAAACAAAAGAATCAATATTATTTAACTAAAAATGGAATAAAATGTTAGTTTTATTAATATTACACGCGCGCGCACACACATGTATATATAGTTAAATCACAGATGACTACCACCTGAGTTCGAATCTCGGCGTGGGCATGTCTGAAGGGTATTTCATCTTTGACTTCGCTTCATTACCTTTGGAGGTCGCTCGGCCCATTTAGCCTATCATTTGCACAAAAATGGCCTTAAAATCAATCATATATATATATATATATATATATATATATTAGAGAGAGAGAGAGAGAGAGAGAGAGAGAGAGAGAGAGGAGTGAGAGAGAAATTATATCATCGTTAGAGATTCTCCCTTAATCATACCTAAATCTAATATGCACATTTTTATCCCTAAATCACCTTGTAATCTTTCAAATGTTAAACATATTTCTAGCATCCTCGGTTCAAAATTTATCTTTACAACTTTTCAGCAGATGGTGAGCATCTTGAAAAAGTACAAATTAAGTGAAACCCGACAAGAAAGTTAGGGAACGTTTGACTGTGACCGATCTGGTCTTTTAATTATCTGAGTCATTTTTCATCTCTACCTCTGATGATATTTATGCCAATATTATTAGCACTAATACACACCATATTAGTGTAATAATATAATAATAAGATCAGCTTCCCACATGATATTGAAAAGGCACACTAAAAGTTATATTTAATATCGAGATTATAATATGTAGCGAAAATCGGAAACTATGGGAATATTAATGTTCTCGTACCTGAACTAATTATGTTAATAATGATCATAACAATAGTAGCTATAATAACTAATCAGATTGCAGAAAAAATAATAAAATCTACCCTACCTCAGCTAGAATATTCTATTCAGCAATTTACTTTATGACGTATTAATATAGTAACGGCGTCTTATTTTCATTCGTGGAAAGTTATTGTGAATGCTCGACGGTATATCATGAATCGTTGACGGAACGCAGCCTTTCAAGGTCAAACATTCTATTGCGACGTGCACCATCGTAACAATGGAGAGCAGCGGCTAGGTGTCGTGTTCGTACAAACAATACCTGGCCGGATAAAACGATCTAGGGACGGGACGGGCATCGGGTTTCGTGCCTGCCATCTAACAATTATTAATGCGATATGGATCATTTAGCTCGTTGGCGCTGTTGACGAAAAGATTTCTTTTGTCATCTGCATGCGACACCGACACTAGAGGACGCTGCCTTACTGTAGACGGGCTACACTAGATGAACCGCCTATTTACAAGGTCAATTAAGCTTAGGATGACAAGCAATTGACAAACGGCAAACATCAATAGGCGAATTTGGTACATTCCGGTGCATGTTACTGCTGTATGATTCGTAGTATTCGTGGTGTAGTCATCATGGCGTAGTAAAACTAGTAATTTACATCCATACGAGGTCCAAGGGATGTTTCATCTGAGATGAAAAGGCTTCGGCATGAACACATCATTTCTCAGAAGATTGGCCCCTCGGCCTTGCGTTTTAGGTATGGGCAGTGCCGGCCTTAAAAAGCTGTGCGTTCATTCATAACAGCAATCCATGGATGACATTTGAATGAATCAGTTTTCAGGAACTATGTTAGATATTATCCGATCAGAAAACATTTTGACAAATGGCCCTTCATTAGCGCCCATTACGGCCGAGTTATTATTCACGGCATGACTCGGGATATTAAATTCCACGCGTCACAGAGGAATTTCGAGAAATCCCAATCAGAGAATTGATCTACTGCCTTTCTGGCTTTGCCATTCTAAGGGAGAAGTGCCGTGGTTGTCTCAGACGTCCTGAACTAGCCATCGTAATCACGATCAATTTGGCTTTATGATTCGTTGTTTATTCCTTGTAAATATACTGTTCGATATTTCTCATCTAGACAATCCAGAAGATAACTATCTGGCTCGTGTTTCATCACGACAAGTTCTATCAAATGAACATAATAAGGCCTCTTAATTATTGGAAATTGGTTGATACAATAGGAAGGGCGACGACGATAATTACTTGAGGATGCTTTGATGAGTAGGCCGTTTCCGCGTTGTTTAACTGAGTACCAGTCAAATATTAAATAATGATTATCACGGTTGTAGCACTGAAAACAGCGAAAGCAGTTTAAAATAATAATGGAAAATCAATGAGTTTATTGAACGAAGGAGTAATATGTGTAATGATCAGCAAATGAATGATTTAGTCTAACACCTGCCAGAATGACGCAATCGATAATTAAAGCTATTCCATGTTCGATCTGTACGGGAGGTGCTTTCATTGATAAGGGTTACGTTAAGATGGCTGTTTCTGAAGATAGGGCGTTAATAGTGAGAGGATCCATCCGTCTGTCTTTCCATTTATCCGTCCGTCCATCCGTCCATTCCTCCCTCTGTCCGTTGCTCCCTCTCTCCAGCCATCCATCTACCAGTGTGCTTTCCTTCTACTGTCCATTGATTTGGCCATCCCATGGTATTCGTACAGGCCGTGTTTGTCCGTCTCCTGTACTGCGCAGGTCATTTCATATAATCACTCACATCCCAACATGCGATTGTTTATCTGAAATAAACGTGTCCTAGAACAGATAAGAAAGACACACCATGTCATTTATATTCCTTTTATGGCCATATAAATATCAACGGTACAAGTAAGAGAGAAAGGCAATATTGCCCGTTAAGTTTGGCTGCCTTTCCCCAGTCGAGGCAATATTCTGGCCGTTACAATATATCTCTGAGGAATGGAATGATCGTAATTTTGCAAATTGTCCTTGTTTCATTACCCCCGTGGTATCCTGACAGAGTGCCACATGATCAACACAATATTCGGACCTGTATCTGTGTTGACTCCTTCCATAACACCGACAATAACATATGGATTACATTTAAAAATTAAAATATAAATCAAACTATGAATTTCAACATCGCTTATAAGTATATTGATACTATGCCGTGTCTAGCCGGTGTTATTAATTTAGATGTACCAAATTATACTATGCTAAGTCTTGTATAAATTAACCAGTTTGTACCTTCCCTTCATCTCCGCTCCTACTTTCTTACTCTTCCTCACCAAAGTATCCAGGAATTAGTGCGATACTCCCCTTTTCCGTGCTCTATCGCCTCACGGGTTAGAGCGTGGGACTGCCTACCATGTTCGTGCTATGCATATCCCGGCTCGAATCCCGGCCGTGGTACTGTGGTAGGAGGGTTTTTCATCCAGCCAGGCAAATGGTAAGGTTTTATTTCTCCGCCGATTAACGTAAATTTATTCGAAGTTAGTTCTCTTGGTGACCGCCTCTTTCGCCTCATGGGTGACTATTTACCAATGGCTATGGTCATTCTGTGCTGGAGGTCGCAGTTTCGCGCCTCGGCCGTGTCACTCTAGTAGGAGGAGTTTTTCATCCAGCCGAACAGGAAGGTTTTATCCACCGAACATGCCGTATATTCTAAATTCTAAATTTATTTAGAATTAGTCTCAGTGGGGAACGTGTAAATTACAGACCATATGCGTCTCCCTCGTTTCAGGCTGCCAGCCACGTTAAAAGCTGCCATTTCGGCTATTCGGCTATTATATATTGGTGAAGCAATAAACCATAGACTATATGTATGTCTCTCTCACGTAAAATAACAACCATTTCGACTAATACTTGCACCAGTCGTAAATGCGATAATAACCCACGATCGAAACAGTCGTTAAGCAGCATATAAAGACGATGCTGTGATGTTCAAATTGATGACAATAAATATAAACTTTATATCAATTCTTTCCTCGGATCATTCGGTCCAGTAAAACGAATGGGAACAAACTTTACACAACGTCATTAGCATCGATAAGAGAGCAGCAGTAATGGCACTTGACTGCTAGTGTAATCTATTCGCCATGAGACAGCCATCCGACATTACCAGGTCAGCCAGTCAGATATTGCTACAGGCGTTTGCGTTTCAGTTCAACCCATATGACGATCGTTTACTTACTGGATGAGGCCTCGCTTCGTGAAAAAGATTTTCAGAGGTGATTAGAATTGGATCATCTTTTACGAGTTTTAAATCTGTTCTTTAGATTTTCCTGTTAAAGTGGCTTTTGATAAATGCTATCCATCCTTCACGTTTTAGGCTGTTTTTAGCTTTTCTTATACGGTTCAGCGTCATTGGATGTTCCTGTTGTTAAGGGGATTACTTAAATCTATGTTCTTCTTCTTATTATTAATACCAGTAGCAGTAGTGGTAATAGTAGTATTAGTAGTAGTAGTATAATTCATAAGACAAATAAACCTACTTTTCCGTAGACTTCGTGATATAGATTCATACACCTGAGCGTAATACTTAGTAAGAATGTAAAGGCGATTGGGTTTTGAGTGAGACACGAAGTCCAGATTATTCAGCAGTTTTAATTCACCTGATGTCAGGTAGTATTTTAGTGAAAACGAGGCAGCTTGGAAAAAAGGTAGTGGTGCGGAATTCTGAGATTTGTCATCGAGCGAGTATTTTATTTTGCTTTTATTTTTAGCAACCTGACTTTTTGTTCGTGGTTTCTATATGATAAGTGCTGTAAAGAATGGAGAATGTAAGTATGTGCTGCACATTGGCTAAGAACTGCTACAACTAGATATACATTCAGTTCTCTGCCAAGGCAGGCACAAATGGCGCTATATTCGATAAGCAGCATCTTCACGCGTTTTCTGCAGATGTTGATAATTATAGCTAGAATTGAGAGATAAGATTCATGTCTGGTAATAATTATAAGGGGAAATGCGATTTGATATAGGAAGGCAAGCAAGTTGGCAGGCAGGCAAGCAAATAGAGCATAGCTGATACGACACGAATGCAAAATCTCTTAGTGTAGCAATCATACAATACAGTGAACAAATTGGGCCATAGAAAGATTGCCATTTAGAATCTCGACAGCCTTCCGCTTAATTCCCATCAGGAGCATTCACTTTATGAACAGAAGCTATATTATACTTTCTGGAGTTTTACACACCTGAACGGACTATGTCAGTATTAATCAGTGATACGTGTAGGGTGGATCCGAAATCTTTCGCAAGAAATCTAAATAAACAGATTTAACAATGAAAAAATGGCTCTATATAGAATGGACAGAGACTCCAGAAGAATGGCAAAGTTGGTATGGAGATCTCTTGAATTTTCTGCCTCCGACCCAACAGCACATTTTCTCGTTTGGCAAAATCATAACAAAGTAACCTGTAATGTATTATTGATAAACTAGCCCTTTGTGATATGAATTTGTGTAGTTCTATGAGGATATGGTAGTATGCCATCGATTAGCGAGGTATCGTTTTAACAAAGGCTCTAGTTGTTACCTGTAACTGATTGGGCTGACGTCAGATCCCCGGCCATTAAAACATTCTTGTAAGTAACTCCCTCAACATTTACATACTTTTAGAACATGATTCATTCAACAAACGTACTGTTTAGAGATCGATCACTGTTTACTGATTGTTGTACTGTGTCTGGTGTAAAGATGTCTGGATGAAAATGTTCAGAGAGAACCGACGGTTGGTCCTTGAGTTTTTAAATTCCTTAAATAGTGGATAATATAAACTATATTATCTAATGAAAACCACGTAGTTACGCACGCGCGCGCGCACGCGCCCACACACACACACACACACACACACACATATATATATGATGTTGTAAAGTAGTGTGTGTGTATATATATATATATATATATATATATATATATATATATATATATATATTGTTTGAAATATATTTATACATAGTTGCATATAAATATTGCCGGGATTTTTCAAATAAGATATGTGTAGTTCTTTCATCCTGGAGAGTAAAACGAGAGCTAAGCAAATACAACAAACAATTCATGGGAATGTTTTCCTTCTCGGAAGCTCCCAATCGAAGTCGTATGAAGTATATCACTAACTGTTTCCGGCAGGAAGGAGAAAGGATAGTGAATAAAAACAACAACGGTAATGATGACCCGGTGAGTAAGAACGTCGGACTTTCTTACTCATGGTCATGCTGTGCGGGAGGTCGGAGGTTCGAATCCCGGCCGTGGCTTTATAGTACGAGGGTTTTTTCCATCCAACCACGTAACTGGCAAGGTTTTCTCCGCCGAATATGCCGTCTGTTGTACATTCTAAATTTATTTCGAATTAGTCCCCGTAGTGAATCTGTAAAAGTAGACCATATGCGTTTCCCCCATTTGAGGTAGCTAAGCCACGGAAAATAACTGCCATTTCGGCCGTTATTATAATGACTCGAATGGCTAGCTATTAAATCATTGATGGGTTTTTTTTTGGGGGGGGGGAGGGGCAGGGGGGATAAGTAACCAAAAAAGAGTAAAACGAATAAGGGACGTTTCTTACCTTGACGTCTCCTTAACATTAGCAATGTGATGCAACTTGTATGAAATTGTGCACAGTTCATGCAAACACTGAAGCGAGTGTGAAGGTTAAAAGTGATCAAGTTTTAACCTTTCTCTTTAGTATATAAAGACACCATACAGGTAGGAGAATAGTTAAAACGTCCTATTGGCACAGGTCTATTCAATCTCTCTGTCGTATTAGAGAAAATTAGCAAGACAACTGCTTGGTGAAAGATGTTAATGAGTACTGACATTTCGCCCACCCGAAGCTCCCAAAGACGATGACAAACTATACTTGATGTGCAGCTATCTGAACGAGGCGAGACAAACTAGAAAGGGTTAACAAACGGCACAAACTTTAAGGCTACCACTCTCTTATAATAGCTACTTTCTGCGCTAATTGTATTTCTCGACGGCGACAGTGCGTATAATACAATGGCTGCTTCCAGATAATTCTTCCTCGACGCTCGTTGAAAGGCACTGCTGCCAACTGGAAAAGTTCTGCTTTACCCAAATCGACACGTACTTAATGGAGAAGTAAGAAAGAACGGCACACTTAATTTATTTTGTTCTTTTCAATCGAAATCCAAGAGCCGAGATACGCAATGGAATTCCCCCAGGGACATCTTCATAATACGGTTTTTGAAAGTCATGTGAATATGTTTAATTTTTACTAAGTAAATGAGAGGATAAAGTGAACGTTATTTTGATGTGAGTATATTGATGCACGCATGTACGCACGCACGCAATACGGATACACACACGCACACACATAGAGGGAGAGAGAGAGAGAGTACAACAATGAAACAAGATGAAATCACCAAAAATAACCTGAAAGCAAAATATTATCCACTTCACATCCCTTGACGACGGGACCAATTACACAATTGTCAGTCCGCCAGTGTCCTCATTTTTGACCGATATAATTCGACAGCGGATCCAGGGTTGATTACGAAAGTTATTAATCCGATGATAAAGTTGGCACTAAACCGCTTTGGTATATTTGTATAAGATAAGTACACACGCGCACATACTAAACAGCATCGTATGTAGACACCGGGAATGGCCATAACACATTTTATGGCCAATAAAACAAATAACTGGCGACGTTCATTTATAGCTGTGCCAGCTTAATGCGGCAATTGTTTATGGCTGGATATGTCTGCGCCGATGGATGACGTGCGTTACTGATGGAGAATGGCTCTGCTCGTTTTATGTTATTTACGACGCAAAATGTCGCTGCAGGTTGACACCTAATCTCAATTATAGGTTTAGCTTACGGGATGCGTCTGCTCCTCTATTCGCTCTGTTGGTGAATATCTGGAAGAACACCCCCCCCCCCCGAAATACATCTATATAAAATTATTGAGATGTAACAGGCCGTCTGCCTGGCTTCAGGAAAATTAGCCCAAAGTTTGGCGAATATGCGTTACGAGCAATGGACTTTCCTAATGGTCAATAAATAGTAGGGCTATTTTGCAGCAGAAACAATCCCGAAGGAACACACAGTAGCAAGTAGCAAGTATACATAAACCTCATGTTGCTTTCAATAAATTCTTTCGGTTATTGCTAAATCAACCTAAATATTGCAGTACATCCACCATGTTTGTATAATATCATGGTACCAAATAGTAAGGCTGTAATTAGAGACTTTGTATATAATTCATGCTGAGGTCTTTTATAAAAAGCTTGGTAATAAGCGATAATTGGAATTATCTGCAAAGATTTAAAGTGACGCTCTAAGAGGATACGACAAAACTGGACTAAGATGTTGTATATATTACAGTAAGATTATGAAACCAGGGATTTTGCGAAATCCTTAAGACTTTCAGGGAATTTGTGAAATAAGTGTTTCAAATGTATCAGAGATTTCACAAACTCTCACTATCTTACTATATAATATATTAATAACACATCTGACTGAATTATTATTGTGGCGCCTCCGTGGTCTAACTGGTAGCGCGCTGGATGACAGATCACTACCCCCTGAATTCGAATCTCGGTGTGGGCATATCTGAATGGTGTTTCATCTTTGACTTCGCTTCATTACCTTTGGAGGTCGCTTGGTCCATTTAGCCTACCGTGTGCACAGAAGTGGCCGTAAAACACCAATCATCATCAATCACCATCATGAACGTATGACTGTGTCACATTATGTGCAATATTTTTTATTATATTTGTAATGGACATCTCTACATAGGGTATGGGCAAGCATGAAATAAAAATGTTGAATTGAATTAAACAGCACATCCTACTGTCAGCTATTCAGCTAGAAGAGAACAAAACGTATTATTTTCCGAATGTTTTATGAAATATTTGGCTGATCTTTCATTAAATAAAAATGAATCATGCATCACATATCGTTGACGATATAAATCATGACAACGGATGAGCGAAGGACGTCTGACAAAAGCGGGCGCCAGCTAAATCTTTATTGCGAAGAATTTAATCCTGTTGGTCATAATTGGAATACATATTACAATTGATGGCAAACATTTATTTTAATTGGACTGTATCTCGGCTTCAATTAGGTGCCAGCTGATTCATATTATGATCTTTATACTTCAAATTTCGCATAAAATATATAAACTAAATTTTAAGGGGACAAAATGCACTAAGTATTCAATAAAAATCGAAAACGATAATTGAAAAATAAATGGTTTTTATTTATATTATTAATTTTGTGCCCACTTGTTTTTGTGGGCAATTGTTCCCTCTTTCAATCGCCTGGGGGATATTTGCTCCACATACATCTAATAACGTTCTATTCTTAATAGTCTGACAACACTGGTTTTAGCTCGAGTGATCTTTAATTTCCCGGATGTGTGCCTGTTTTTTGCGACGCTTCCAGCTGACATTATGGCGGAAGATCAGCGTTGAGTGGACGAACAGACCAACACGGGCTACTGACGGAAGGGTTAATCTTCATCTCAATATCACCACCTGACATAAATCAGCGTAGTAACGAGACTGATTTACAGCCGTCTTCTTGCCTGGACGGCTCCAGATTGCAACCGGCACTGGAATCCGAGAGAGAGAACAATGATTGATCCGGATAAGTGACAAACGGAAATAGTCGACTGGCTACACTACTACTATTAAACGCTGGCCACGAGGAGATGCAGCCAGTTTGTAATAAGGCCAGTTGTTTATTACAGTACATTACATAGGCCGACAATTTATTACACATTAACTCAATTGCCAGAGAAGTTATTCCAGTGGTTATGTCGACGCGTTTTATTTGATGTACTACATTGACTTTTATCACGTGATCAGGAAAGCGGTCAACTGATTTACGATGCAGCCAATAACGTGGTTTTCCCCCTCACGTCTCTGGCCGGAAGTTGTAGCATAGCACGAATATTGTAACAGTTTCACTGAAACTCACTGTATTGATCTTTTTCAATTAAGGAAATTTTTAATTAGCAGTGTTGTGTTATAAATTATAGCGTACTATAGTCGTTATATTCTGATCACCAGCCTCACCCCTCTCGAAATAAACGAGATATTTCTGGCCAATTGCTTATTCCTCTTCTTTCAAGTCTTTACCTGCTTCAGTGTAGGTTCTGTCTTTTTCTCATTGGTGGATAATAGACAGATGGGGAAAAAACCCCGAGGAAGACCGGAACTGTAGAATATGCCGAAACGATTCGGCGTGGATTAAGCGATATCCAGCGTCTTTGACCTTGGCAGAGGATTACGCAATGGCGATCTGGATCTAGCAGTCAAGCTTACTGCTCCACTTAATGACAGTCTAATGGGGTTAGTGTACTTCGGTGTTGACCGAAGTATCCGGATGGAAAGCCATTAGGCAGAGAGACCCCACGTCATCAGCTACAGCTGTGTGCACACATTAGGGATTGTCCTCTTGGAGAGCAAACAAACGGCGATCGTGACCAAACACATCTCCGGAGTTCCGAAAAGTTCCAGCATCACTGATCTACGTCCCGTTTGTCTCTCGCGAAGTCCTTAGCTGTCCACCAGCGGCGGTTCTTATCCAACGCGCTATTGTCAATAGTCTTGAAGTAAAGCAAATGATAAGATTGCGTGCATTTGCAATTGGCTTATTTCGTGAGCGGGCCTCGTTCTGATCTTTCTGATCCCGAAATCGTTTTTACCATGACACTTAGAGAATACGATCTGTGTGTGTGAAAGTGGATAAATAAATATGGTTTACCCTATAAGCGCGGATTAATAAATATTATCGTTATTTAGCGTGGACGTTACCACGCCAACCTGGTCAAACATTTCATTTGTAGTAGTAGTAGTGCAATATTCGTGACGGTAGTAAAATTTGCAGAACACGCTTAGTTTTAACATTAATAGTAGTAGTAATAGTAGTACTTGTTGTTGTTGTTGTTGTTGTTATACTAGCAAAATTCTCTGCGGCAGCTGGAGTAGTGGCAAGAGGAGAGATTTGATGATGATGATGATGATGATGGTGGTAGTGGTATTAGTAGTGGTAGTAGCAATAATAATAATAATAATAATAATAATAATAATAATAATAATAATAATAATTTTAGTGATTAAAACTGACAATAGTAAATGCAAGTTGCAGAAACCATGATGAAAGAGTTATTATGGTATTAAGACCGTACTTTTTAGATGTTTTATTAGTTTAGGTAATATTGCAATAGTCAAGATTGATTAATACAGTTTTGTATCACTGACTATGATATATCTCTAATGGTAAACCCGCGCCGCGTGAACAAAACCCGTTGTTTATCCATTATGCAATCAAGCACAGGAACGAGCACATCAATCATCAGAAGTGGCCAACATCGGGTAGTGAACACCTTCTAATTGGGGACGGAGAACCTATCATTAAACCGTTCAGCGGCACACGCTCAAGCCGTGAAAGGCTAAAAAGGCAGACCTCAACACGGCACGAACAGATGACGAATTTGAGCCAAGTAATGGCCTCTTCAACCCGCCCAGTGGACTCGATGTCTTAGAGTCTTGTCTGCCATCAAGGCGAAGACGCGTAGCCTTGAGATTGGGTCGAGACTGGATGGTAAGCTTTGGATGCCTGTAGCTCTCTGGATGGGACGGACGACTTTAGATGTCGGTTCACTGTCCATCAATCCTCTCGTCAGGCTGCCAACTAGTCCCACATCCTTATTGATATCTGGCATCTGATCAATGCGAGTACAGACTCGGCAAGGAGTAGACTCTTATCAATAAGTCACGTACAGGAAGGACATACTAGTTTAGTGAGCTTCGTTCTAGTTGAGAACGTCACTGAGTAGACTGTTACTATGGCAACTCCCTATATTATGTTACCCAGCTGGTTCTCTAAGTCAACTATAGCTGGTACTTTAGTAGACTTTAATAATAATAATAATAATAATAATAATAACATACGGAGGTGATCAACGATAAATTGAACCTGAGATCACTTGATTCTATCGAGCATAAAAATGATTGATTTATCGTTACCAAATCAAAATAATAGCCAGGGGCTATTCCCTACCCTTTCTCGATGCGTGTATTTTGGGAATTATATGAGTCTACACTCACTCACTCACTCACTCACTCACTCACTCACTCACTCACTCACTCACTCACTCACTCACTCACTCACTCACTCACTCACTCACTCACTCACTCACTCACTCACTCACTCACTCACTCACTCACTCACACTCGATCGCTCGATCGCTCGATCGCTCGATCGCTCGCTCGCTCACCCATCCACCACCCACCCACCCACCCCACTCACCCACCCACCCACCCACCCACCCACCCACCCACCCACTCACTCACTCACTCACTCACTCACTCACTCACTCGTAACCACACATTCCCAGTTGAGCGAAAACCAAATAATGTGCCACTTTACGATAAGACGTCTTCGTCTCCATAATGCCCACTGATGTGGCTGTGGACAGCAAATGTGTAGAAAAAATGTGCGCCGTTTAGTAGCACGAGAATTACCGCCAAGGACGACATAATTTAATGAAACTCATCGTTGCCGGGCTTTCCGCTAGACGGCAGATCAATCGGCGACACCCGTTTTAAACCGAAATGGAAATGTGCGGAAAATCCCTTCGGCGGCGTTCAAACTAACAATTGCCATCGGCTTAACTCTTTGTTGACGCCTCTGAGGTACAAAAACGGCCGTTCGGCGAGCGACTGCTTGTTTAAAGTAAGGAAAACAAGTCGGACGTTAAGTGAGTGAGTGAAGCGGATAAGCTGCGCCAAACATCCAGAGACAAACTGAGAAATAATTAGCTTACTTTAGAGAAGTGATTGATAGGGGAGATAATTTCGCCACAGAACCGCTTTGTGTGTGTGTGTGTGTGTGTGTGTGTGTGTGTGTCTGCGTGTGTGTGCTTTGTGTGTGTGTGTGTGTTAGACCCGTGCTCCGGATATTGAACCCAAACTGCGGGTAAACAACAGCAGTCTTGCGTCACTTAGCAGCTCACAACCAAAACGAACCGTTGTATGGCGCATGCCGGTACCAAAAAAAAAACAAAAAAAACCCCGGAATAAACACTCATCGTAGTCCGGTCTCCATGGCTGGGAGAGTATATAAGATTTGTATTGTCATCAAGGTTACAAGATTACAAGTCGAAACGACGGTGTCGGGGAGAGACTGCGGGAAGGCAAACACAAACGCCATTAAGGTCTATTTCAGTGAAGCCCGAATAATCGAAATTACGACGTGCTGGTATCAATGCAATGCATAGATTTGTCAACGATATGTACATGCTGCTGGGATGGCATTCTCGACATCATCAAGGCTATTTTATTGGGGTTAATTGTCTATCCGGCAATAGAGGGAACGCATTTGTTTGGGTTTTTTGTCGCTTAATATTTTGTTTTCTTATCTTCAAGGCTCCGACTTTGCTCCTCGAATAGGACACGTACGTGTAGGTTATAGCAGTTACCTATTATAATAGTATAGCAAATGCCGTATACAAATAAGTTCCCGTCCTTCGCTTTTATTCACCTACCCACAACCTTGATGAATTCATCACTTCCAATAGCGCCCGTTTGGCCTCATCGGTAAAGTGTGAGCCTAATTACCCTTGCTTATGGTCATGCTGTGCGGGAGGTCGGAGCTTCGAATGCCGGCCGCGGCGCTATAGTAGTTGTTCATCCTACCGGGCAACTGGCGAGGTGTTCTCCACCAAATATGCCATAAATTGTAATTGTAAATTTATTTTGAATTAGTTCCCGTGGTGAAGCTGTACATTACAGACCATATGCGTCTGACTCAATGGAGGTTGTCGGCCACGTAAAATAACTCCCATTTCGGCCATTATTACGTTAAATTACAATGGTGTTGCATAATATTTTCTTATCAAACAGATAGAACGTTGTGTGATCGCTATCTGCATATATGTTGTATTTTGCTGAAAAGTGAAAATCCTCTGGGTCATATCTGAGCCTCATTATTATTCTTGCTGATACCAGTGGCTGGGTGTTTTGTTTTGCCTCGTCGCTGAGCACGCCTGGGGCATAGGAATGAGATGCGACTCTCAGGAAACACCCCACTAGTCCAAGCAACTCGATGTGATTCGAAACCTATACTGACATTTTGCAGCGCAGTACTGTAGCCATCGTGCTCCATCCAGTACTGGATACAGGTAACTGATTCAGTACAACATAGCGATAGCAGCAATCTAAACATATATAGTTATTATCTAGCCTAACTACAGCGATAATACCCGTATATTAAGAAAGTTGCTTGTTATTATGGATGATAGAATATAGTTAAATGGCTAAATCATTATTTACAGTCACTACAACGAGAACAATAGCTGGTACTGATGCTGATGTTGGTGATAATGATGATCATGACATCAACAAGGACAAGAACAACCATCACCAGAACAATAATTTGATAATATATATATATATATATATATATATATATATATATATATCAGCTGAGCTTCTGTCACCGTTTCTTTCCCGATGAATGAGGGGGGGGGGCGAAGTTAATCTTAGTCAAGGTCATCTTTCCATGTGATTCTATTGCATCAGTTAATTAAAATTTATATTTACTATTACTTTGGAAATTATCCTTGCCTTTGTCCCAGACATTCCCGGTAAGTATTCGAGTCTGTGTTCGGCATTATCACTCGGCGATTCTTCTTTGCCAAATCTTTAGAAACTCTAAGGCTTTTCGAAAAATTAAAATGGCCAACGATCAAAACAAAATTATTCATAATCAAATAATAATGATAATAATAATAATAATAATAATAATAATAATAATAGTAATATAGTAATGGCATTATAGTAGGAGCAGTTTTTCATTCAACCAGACAACTGGTAAGGTTTTCTCAGCCGAATATGTCATCTACTGTAAATTCAACATTTATTTAGAATTAGTTCCCGTGGTAGAGTAGTAAATTACAGACCATATGCGTCTCTCTGATTTGAGGTAGCTAAGCCATGTTAAAACACTGCTATTTCGGCCATTAATAATAATAATAATAATAATAATAAGTATTTAGATTTTTTTATTAAGAAATATAATATTTCCTATAACAAATAAACCAAACAGTTTGCATCATCGTATCACATAGATTCAGTCATCAGACTAACAGTATATCGAGTGACTGGCCACGGCGAGCCATCGTGGCGCTATCCCCTCCAACTCACTGTACGATGTGTTAGGATCAGTACTAACCCAGGCCGTGAGTCCATCATCCGTTATGCGAACCTGGCCACTCGGCCCGTGTACCGTGCCCGTGTGTTGCTGACGAAATAATTTAGTTCGTGGAAAATACGAGTCGGCTGCCGTACTGTGATCGTATTGTATTGATTCCGACGGAGAAAAATCTCCGGCCTTTGGATGTAGAAGAATCAGAGCGGAGTAGCAGCTGTAGATGAAGTTACGGTGAAAAACTGCAAGACATCCATGCCATGGCTATGTCTCCTTCAGGTAGGAAGAATATATATATATATATATATATATATATATATATATATATATATATATATATATATAATATATATATATGTAGAGAGAGAGAGAGAGAGAGAGAGAGAGAGAGAGAGAGATTATAAACACATTGTTAAGTAAAAGGTTTTGTTTTATCGCTACATTAGTGCACTTGACAGGCTAAATACTCCAAGGAATCTCCAAAGCTAATGAGGTGGGGAAAAACACATGAAAAAAACCTTTCAGACAACCAGGATTAGAACGCCAATCCTACAAGCCTATGGCTGACTATGCTACGAGTTCGGCCAAGCATACTTCTAATATTTGGTTAATAAATAGTAATCATAGGCGTGTATTGGAATCGAGCTAGGGCTTTAGAAGGAAGATAGATTCAGTATGAGATGATACATACTAGCGGTTTCGTTCGAGGTTCTATTAATATGTCGCCCAAATTGTAATTACGAATTCCATAAATTTTATGCAGCACTTTTTGTGTATTTTCTTTGTGCACTCGTTGTCATGCACATCCCATCGAATCAAATATGGTTTTGTTATGCGATATATAAAAAACACCAATTTGATTTTTTTAAACGCTACCTCTCGACGTTAATGCACATATAATTAGAAGAAACCCGTATAAACCTATTGATGCTGTAATTATTATTTTAATTATTATTATGGAGCACAATAATCTAGGTATATACACTTGTTTACTGTCATGTGAGGTCTAAAGGCGATATTGTGTAGCTCACACCACGATGTTGGCATGTTTATATTAATACACCTATTAATTAAAATAAATAATTAAATATTTATTTCTTGGTTTATTTAGCTGGAAAGCGAACAATGTACCAGTTTAATAACAGACAGGCCTTTATCCGTCCGTTTTATTAAATATTTGGTCTCCAGCGTAATTATTTATATTTCTAGAAATGACAGATTGGCAACACTGCCCCGTTTATACATCAGTGTACAGAATGATGCAGAACTTTGTGTTCAGTGGTTCACTACTGGCATAAGCAGCCACCGGCTGTATTGTGGTACCACCTAGAATAATACGCCACATTTACCCGATCCATTGCTCTGCCAATACTAATGCGAATTATTACTACTTAAAATCTCTTCTTGCGCCGACGCGTAAAACAGTCGATCCGGCAAATGCAAACCGTTAAACGGTGAAAATAAAACGAACGGGTTAGATAGGCGGACAGACAAGCAGACAAACAAATGGAAATGCGTACAGTCGGAGAAGGACAGAGAAACGGATAGATAGGCAAATAGTTAGACAGACAAGACGGGAATGGTGTACGGTCGAGTAGAACTTGCACTTCTCGGACTGGAAAGCCATTTTTCCTATTTGCTTATCCCTGTGAAGGTGTTTATGGTACTGCGTTATCTTGGTTTGTTTTGGCATATGTGTCAAGGAAATGTCAGGGATACAGGTCGACGTAGATAGCCCACTTATCTGCTCGATTGATCGTACTGAAACCTTTGTCTCGAACGACAATATTGTGAGTGAGTGAGTGAGTGAGTGAGTGCCACCTAGTGTTCCTAGTGTTATCAGCTGGTAAAAAACATTGTGGTTGATCTGAAGGACAACATGTTGTGTCAATTTGTTTCTAAATACTCCCATATGGAAGGAGATACTGTTTGAATATCTCGCTGATCCAGAAATGTTTGTCCCCAGGGGACCCGATCAGGATTAGCGCTAAGTGATGGGTGAGTGAGTGAGTGAGTTATTGATTTATTTATTCAGACATTCATTCATTCAGTCAGTCAGTCATTCAGTCAATCAGTCAGCGTCAGTCAGTGAGTGAGTCGGTAAGCTAGTGTTTTATTATCAAGACTGACTACGCCTCGAACATTTCGTCCCGTGACCAATCCCGGGGGAAAGAGATTATCAGATAAAACTTCCCTTAGACACAAATACCAGTGGGATTCAAACCCGGGGCTGGAGATCTACAGCATCTTGATATACCAAATGTGCTGTTTCGGCGCTCTTATACACAAATAAAGTGGACTTTCGTGGATTTAAAAATCGTTGTATACGAATTAGCAGTTCACGAGAGATTTTTCACATCGACCTGAGTGGCTTTTGTCTGAAGGAAAACGGGAGGCAATGACATTAAGCCGGAAGCGATTTGAATCCAATATTAGGAAGACATTACCACATCAACAGAATGGATAGATGTTTGGGAAATATGGCTGAAAACAAATTAATAGAAACCAACCTTCATCGTCTTGTAGAAAGGTAGGAAGAAACAAGATAGTGAAACAAAATATGATTGTGCTCAGAAACAAAAAGCGCAGTGTGATAGATAACTTGGTTTATATATATATATATATATATATATATATATATATATATATATATATATTATGCTCCAGCCTATGGTACAATGATGTATAGGGAAGTGATATGATATTTGGGGATAGTACATCCAACACGCATAAAACGCTGAGCTTCATTTCCTTGGCTGGACATCTGCACTGTCAGCTGGATCTTGGCAGAAGAAGTTACACTTCACAAACAACAACACAAACAAACAACAAACAAACAAAAACAAACAAACAAACAAACAAACAAACAAATTAAAAATATATATAATATATTTATATATATATATATATATATATATATATATATATATATAGAGAGAGAGAGAGAGAGAGAGAGAGAGAGAGGAGGAGAGAGAGAGAGAGTGTGTGTGTGTAGGTGTGAGAGAGAGAGAGAGAGAGAGAGAGAGAGAGAGAGAGAGAGAGAGAGAGAGAGAGAGAGAGAAGAGACAGACAGACAGACAGACAGACAGACATTTATTTTGTCGCAACCTTCGACTGATACCCAACCGTGAAACTAAGCGTATTAGATGGAAAGAGATGGCCCTTTATGGTAGAAATCAGCATAAACTTCCCATCAAAGCCAACTCATGTTAACTCGTAAACCAAATGGATTCGTCACAGTTAATCTGTATAATCAGGTAATATGTATACTACCTGAAATATTCAGGTAATACGTCTATTGCTAACTGAGATTTAAGACACATTACCTGAAAAAATATATATATATATATATATATATATATATATAATACGTAATTTATTGATTATTTAAATATCATATTTAAAAAACAAAAACAATTGTGAGCAGAATTCTTCAGGAGACCAGCAAAATAGATATAGTACTATGTAGTGCGGTCTACCGTACCAAGGTTAGGCTGTCAGCTGTAGTTAGGTGAAACATCGAAGTACCGGAGGGGACCCGAAGTACCCAAAAGCCTAGGGTCCTAGCTCTAGGCTAATACGGCCTTGTTAGAGTCATGCTTTATCTCTCAAACATCTCACCTGTTTTGAGGTACATGCTCAAATTAAGGGTAGGTACTTCCGTTTACCGACCCGTAATTTGCACATATCTTGTTTCGAATCACGCCATGTTTTTCACGGATCACATTAGTCACTTGTTAACGTCATACAAGATTATCCTTACTACTTTATGGTAACACTACCTTCAATTATCGCCCACCTCGCAATATGGTAATACGATCAAACAATAATATGTTTCTGCCCAACAATGACAGGTGTGTTGTTATCAAAATAGAATCATTAAGACATTTCTCGACGTGTGACCTTTAACAGTCGCATGTGGCATGCGATAGCGCAGTGGGTAGCGCATAGCGCTACAGAGCTCTAGGTTGTAGGTTCGAATTTGACTCATACCTCTGTTCGTGAGATGTATGTACACATTTAGCTAGAAACACGGCCAATAATTAGAAAATACGCCATTAGTGGGACAACACAAATTGCTTTAATTGCAGAAAAGAACAAAGGTAAGAAATAATTGACTAAATACACGCGTATGTTTTTAATATATTTTTTTGCATCGAAATATTACACAGTGTAAATTTATTTGGGATAGCTCCAACTCGTATTCGATTCAGTTTGTTGCACCTTTGCATGTGGCTAAAATGTGACCAAAAGATGACGATGTTTTTGGCGATAAACACAAGTACACGTACACTGCTGTCTGACATAACATCACAGTTGTCTTTGGTGGTGCCGTGCACGGGCTATTATTTCAGTGTAATTAACTCGCATTGAATTTTTCAAGTAGAACCGGTAATGGCAAATTTGACCGTGATAACTGTACAACAACGTTTATTTATCATCATCTGTATTATCACCATATTTTGCGTGGTCATCGTTGACACCTTCCTCTTCGAGTTAGTTATTGTTTTATATATGGAGTTATACCAGGAGCTTCCTCAACATTAGAGACCTCTCTGAAGACAAAAAATTATCGTGCACATATAGTAAGTCGTCTGGAATTATGACGTTATTATAACCATCGGCGGAGTCATCATATTAAATGCGCTACTTGTGCCATATTTAATAAAACTGGTTACCACTTTGCCTAAGGTAAGCTTAATCCAGGCATCTGGACTTGAGTTGTGGCCTCACTACTACAACAAACATTGACTGCTTTATGTCCATCACTCATCCGGTCTTCCGTGTGCATAGCTTCGCACGACTATCTGTGTGATAAGTCGACAGGCTCGTGGCGAAAGAGCTCTGACAGCCTTAAGCTGTTTGATGACGCTTAGAAGTGACTTCCGTTTGACAATAGAACTCATCCCTCGTAGGACCTTACACACCACACTTTCCCCGGACAGATAAGTGCCAAGGTATTGTTCTTCTAGACTTTATCCAACAACTCGCATACAACACTCCAGACAGCATCCTGATCTTTATCATACTGGTGTCCATTGAATACAATAAGTGACCGATGCTTAATGCCTGCCATCCCGTGACCTCTTTTCTTCATGAGCAGACTTAGTGCCAAGGAAATCGACGGCAGTTTTCCCACGAAGGAGTCTCATTTGCGATGGTTATCATGGAGATGAAGGATTGTTATCGAAAGCGACGACCTCGTTAATCGGAGCTTAGATGTTCATATAACTTCTGGCTTACGGGGGTTTTCCTTTAATTTACAAGCTAAAACTCCTCACACGACAAACCTTGTAACCGACCAACACCAGGAAAAAACTGTACACAATCACCCAGCTTCATCAACATATGTGATAAAGTTTCGTTTCAGCTTTGAGAGACTAAGACATATAGAATGGACCTGGAATATTAATAATTTGTTTGAATAATGATATCTTTTGATCTGAATGTGTTTACCTCCATCTAATAGCGTCTGAATGTGCAATCGCCATAGAAATTCATAGGTCTTCCCAAAACCGGGCGGCAAGGATAACGAAAAGCCAATTTTCGCCATGATTACAGGTCCATTAGCACGCTGTCACGTCATGTCCAAATCAAAGCCGCCTTTGATCGTGTGACCTCTGCGGAGATCTACGCCAGCGCAACACGTAAGTTTGGAAACGCCGTAAAGAGTTAATACAGGCTGTCTCGATGCTTTGTTTCAGGTACGGGACAAACCGTGATGTATTTCTGCCTCTCCATCCTTGTTATTTCGGCTAATCTCCTCGTCGTTGTGGCCGTTCGTTATATGAGGGCGGCTAAGAAGGCTACTATCGTTTTTCTATGCCAGTTGGCCGTTTGTAACCTTGTTCAAGGCATCATCTTCTTGTTGAAAGCGTTCTTCTTCATATGGCCCGTACAGGTAAGTCGTTTTCTATTCTTTTTCTATAGAATTATTTTAAAAAATTATAAAAAACTATTACAAAACTATTACACGTTTAATTATTCAATATGTTCGTATATAACTATATTGTCTAAATGCTATGTCTAATATATCACCTGAGTGAAGTTGAGCTGAGCAAGACTCAAAAGTGAGTGAGTGAATTAGTGTGTGTGAGTGAGTGAATCAATCAGTGAGTTAGTGAATAAATGAGCCAGTGAGTATTTCATTGAGTGAGTTAGTGAGTAAGTCAGTGAGCGAGTACCTGACTGGGTGAGTGACTGAATATCGTTTGATGAAACATCAGCATAAATTTAGTGTGGTTGCATAACCATTTACTAAATACAGGAACATATATTAGACTACTTAATGAATCTGCATTATTTTTGCATTAATTAGGAAGAAGATGAATGTTTGGCTTTTATTGCGTTGAGCGTTGGAACATCTGGAGCGTACGTCACAGGGATACTCTATTTGTACCTGGATCTATTTCTAGCTTTGAAGAAGCTCTCGATCCTGAAACCAGTCATTTCGACGAGTACGGCGTTCTGGATGGTAGTAATCGATTGGATCGCATGGCTGTTGATAGGCGGCAGCGGCTACCTTTTCACCAATCCCGATTGGGATTATGACAAATCGCAGGGCTGCTACTTGAGTTCCGGCGGCTTCAATGCCGGGTACGTCATCGGTTTGTGCGTTCTGTTTCTGGTGCTGTTCTTTGTGATCATGGTGTGCCACGTCGGAACGCTGCACGTCATGCGGAAGACCTACAGAAACATGAATTCGAACTCGAACAACGCGAACGCCCCACTTCGGGACGAGCCGCGAACGTCGACGTCTGAGTTCAGCGTTGGGTCGCAGGACGGCCAAAGAGACCCTCCAAAGATTAGTAAAAATAATGTCCCTACGGAGAGCTCGAAGACGTCTTCAGCAGCCACCTGTCCGATTGCTACCAATCCCTGCCAACAGAGGGCGCAGTCGAAGTGGCTGAAGAAGAACATGTCCGTGATGAGAATCGTGGTCATAGTCATGTGCATATTCAGCGTTTGTTGGTATCCGTCCGTCGTCATTATCATCGTCATAGCGGTCTGCGACGACTGTCTACCTGCCACCGTCATCTACCTGTCTAACATTCTAATCATTGCCCAGTACATCAGCAACGGCTTCATTTACCTGGCTAAATCCCGAGAATTTCAAGAGGCATTCAAAAGGCTATTCAGCTGTTGTACGAAAAGGATAAAGCCATCGGATGAGAGACTGCACGATTCTAATGACACCGCCGTTCTGTAGCCAGCATAGTGAATGGCTGACTGAGTGGGTGGGTGAGTGAGTGAGTGAGTGGTGCGTTGGTGAGCAAGTGGGCGATTTATTTTGCCTCGACTCTGATCACACCTCACCTGGGATATTCGGCTGATGGAAATGAACGGTTCAGACCGGGACAATTTAGTCGCAGAAAATGTTTTACAGGAACACGAGTGATGAATTTGGTATCCCTTTATCTACCCGTTTATCTACCCTTGAAATATTGCCTGGTAATCTGGGATATACCAAAACTAAGTCTATGTGCAGAACAAAGGCTTTCAATTTAAAACTGGGCAATTAAATCAATGAAGCAAGAATGAATCCAGTTTGGAAAGTGGACAAGCACACAAGTAAATAATTGTGCGGTGGCTCTTTAAAAACGTTCCGCTTCAGTATGTCGGATATAGATAGTCCCTTTCCATATTATAATAGTTTAATTTCATGATATATTCTAACTGTTGACTGAATTAAATTTAATTGCAACAATAATGCGCAAAGGATGTTAGTATGGAAGTGTTTGAAAACGCTTACGTATTATTGATTTTCGTCATAAACCTATTCTACAAACATTCCCCAGTAAACATTGCCACACTGATATCTACCAAGTTGCCTATGAATTATTTGTTATGATTTATATTTTTTGTTCCGGTGCATGTCCATCAGTTGGTTGATATTGAAAGCTAATTCTCAGCGTTATAGGGAATTGACGGGTATTCATTGTGTGTAATAAAGAGGGCAGTTCTAGTGTAAGTTTGCTTGCCCTGAAGTTCCGCCAGCATCGATGATGGTTATCGACAACATTGTTAACCGTTGTGCAAGCCTCATGGTTGGCTTGCATTTATTAAAAAGAATGACATATTTATCAAGTTGCTGAGTACGACAATCACACATCTGTACAAGGTATTTATTGTCTGTGGATTATGTTAGAAGATGTTGTTTACAAATAAAGCCGCATACCTAAAGTATGGTGATCTATTCGCTTCGTTGTATCTTGGCAGGGGCTAAGATATATCATAACGTTCCAGTTGAGACCCATTGTTCATTGATGACCCATCTATTTTATTTCAGTTATCATAATGCTATCAAATGCAGGGTATAATACCGCGAGTACTCAATCGGCAATAATATTCTATTAATTTTGAGAAGAAAAAAAAAGTTCAGGGGCCAAAGGCATCCTGACACGGACAATCAGTCAAATGGAAACAGCAACAGCAGCAGCCAGTTCATAATTTCCAGTCGGTGCACGCGCGTATACACACACACACACACACACACACACACACACACACACACACACACACACACACACACACACACACTGTTTGTATAACATACAACCTATAACATGTAAACCTATAACATAGGTCCATATAAATATTTTCCATTTTAGGTTTAACCTTTATTGATGAATTCTTGGCTGTAGTGTTCAGAACAAAGCCTGGTTCTGGTCCAATGATAGTTTCTTGTTTATATTTAGATTACCCTCTACTGAATTATTTTAGTAATTTGGTTTTTGGTTTCATTTTTTTCTCTCTAATTATAATGGTAATTAAATTATAAATGTAATTAAATATATTCTTTAAACAGTTGGGAGTTATAATTGTAATAAAGTATATCGTAGGTGACACTAACAATTAGTGATAATTAATTGAAGGCCTATCTGTGCAGTGCACTACATATATTATGCATAGATAAATCATTAAAATATTTTGTAAGGTTTTGTTAGGCTATATCACAGATGGGCACAATACTAGTCGTATTCTCTGCAGCTAGATCCATAATAAATCATAGACTATAGTTCTAATCACTCTTCATCAAAGGGGAAGTCATGAAAAACTTTACGGGTTTGGTGGGGAACTCTCTCACTGACTTACTCCAGATGTCAGTGGATGTGCGGACAGCACATCAGCTACTTAAACAAGTTCAAGTTTGAAAAACCTTTAATCCAGACGGATTACTAAAACGGATTACTTAAGATAATTAACCAACCATCTGGCTCCAGTAGTCGCTGCTATATTCCAGCAGTCTGTATACACAAACTCATTACTAAAAGATCGGCACGGTATTAATGTTCAGCCAATCCGAACAAAAAGAGAGGACCAATGACCTAACCCGATTAACGATTTTGACCCAATGCCGTCAGCTGTAGACCTCTCTCATTAACATACATATTCTGAAACAGTTAAAGCACATAATATACTCTCATATGCATCGGCATCTTGACTCTCGCAGTATATTTATGTGATTTAACCAATCCAACATAGGATTAGGAAGTGTCACTTATGTGAGTCACAACCAGCGCCGGATTTACACATGGGCTAGTATGGGCTGCAGCCGAGGGGCCTCAAGACTAGAGGGGCTTCATGGGCCCTCTAGTTTTGGGGAATCTGATAAAACTTTAAAAAATTAGATATAAGAACAGAGGAGATTTGTATATTTTCAGATTTAATAGGGGCTCCTCTTAACTAATTTAATACAGTTTAAAGTATTTGAGGCCCATCTAAATTAGATTCATTGGTGCGCTTGAATATATCTATTTTTGTAGCCGGTAGGGGGGGGGGGGAATGAGGGAGAACATATGTAATGAAGGGGCCCCAATTTCTATTAGCCCAGGGGCCTCTTAAGGCCTAAATCCGGCACTGGTCATGACCACTAATCACAGTCCATGTAGGGGATGATGCCATATCTTTACAATAAGGTCAAGCCTGGTATTGCAATTTTAGACTAAAACAAGGTGTTTGATTCAGCACTTCAACATAAACACTGCGTAAATATTCTCCGACATAAATGGCCGAGTTCAAGGACATAGTTTTCCAATTTTCGACAGGATGGTATCTAGACAGTTAAAGCTGATGGTGCACATTAGAGCAATGATGATGTTGTTGTGTTGCTGTTGTTGTTCAATTTTGTTATTTAGCTTCGACGCTGATCACACTTGGGAAATATGGCTGAGTGGAGACTCCGAAGAAACAACTCCCACAAATACAGTTAGGAGTCAGATTCGAGCCTACAACCTGGAGATCTGCAGCGCAGTGTTCTAGCCACTGTGCTATCGGAGTGCCATCATTAGAGCAATGTATATCGTAAGGGAAGACATTCGATACCTTGTTATTTCTATTATTTAATACCGATATCCCGTCAGCCATACAATCCCAGATAATTTGCCGATGATTGTTGACTATATATTGTTGGGTTACAAATGCCGAAGATAACATTATTTCGGACCGGGAACCAATATATCGCATCAGAAGAACATGTCCATCTCATTATCGTTAGCCGTTGATCTACTACACAATACATAAGCTTATCTAGAATTTATATTTGAAAATTTATAGTTGACGCACCTGAATCATGAGAAATACGTACCTTTAACTAAATAGTACTCGAAGTTTGTTAATAGTACAAATATCAAGGGCCTTGGTATTTAAGAAGAATTTTTTTCGTGATATGTACTGGTTAATCTAGAACAACTTTTTTTCGGGAATGCAGGGAAAAATTAAATAAGAATCCCCCGAGATCGAAATAAAGACAAAGACAGCTGTCACGAAAGCTCCAAGCTCGAGGGATTTATTCGGTACTTGAAGACTTTCGGAACTTCCCTACATACAAACCAGGACGGAGAACGGACAAATGGCTTTTAATGAAAGAAAGAAAAAATTCTGACAAAACCTACCGTTCAGATGTTTCAGTCTAAAAATCTAGAATGCCCATTAACGTTATCTAGTTTTTCCTGTTTATTTAAATGGTTGTATAGAGCACAATGCCAGTTCAATACAATGAAATTCAAGTAATAAATAATAGATTAAAAATAAATGTCAGTTAGTGCAGTAGAAATTATAGAACTTGCTTATTATTATATTTGACGTTCTAAACTTGTTAAGGGGATAGGGAATAATTAATATATATATTATAAACAAAATTTACAACGGAATTCTGCTGTCTTGGAAGTAATAACAAAATAAATATTTGAATGATGTATAGCATTATATATATATATATATATATATATATATATATATATGGCGGACACAAGGAATAATTTTTCCAAGACGCCTCGTGCCGTCTGATCTGTTAAGGATCTTAAATTATACATATTTATCAACAGTTTCACTAATAGGATTATAAGTAATGGATTAGACAACACTACCTCATACACGATCAATATTCAGGAACACCATTAATTCAGAACAGCATACACGTTTTTATCAGTAACACAACGTATTCAAATACCATAGCAACGCATCCATCCATACGAGCTCTCTGAGTTATATAGATCTATTTAAAGCCCCGAATTACTCCGCTCTGGTGTTTAAAATAACTAATTTAATATATTTATTCAGCAAGTGTTTTTATCTCAATACATAGACAAATATCACTAGAAAATGAATTGCGTTTCATTAATAACACATACCATTAAATAGCACACGGACACATTAGTGGAAAATTCGCCATTTCTTCCAACAAACTCAAAAAAAAAACAATATAAATTCCATAGCAGAGTATTTATATGTATTTCAGTTATAGCTGAGTTTGGTTGGTCTCCTCGTAACGAAGTTGTGTGTCATGGTCTAGACCCTCTATTCCTGATGAACCTAGATGAGAAATCTTCATTCGTCTGATAGTTATAGACAGATCAGGTTTAAAACAAATATCCATTCGTATAAGATTGCCGAAATACTCCAATCGTAATGAGGTGGAAACTATCATTTTTGGTGCTGTTTTACTTAGGGAGCCATTGTTTACAAAACTGTGTTGGCCACACAGAGTTGCCAAAGTTGTTGCTGATTTCGTTTGATGGTTTTCGATGGGATTATTTGGATAAGGCGAAATCTTTTGGAAGGCACACTCCCAACTTCGACCTGTTGATTAGTAATGGCGTTTTGGCAACTGTTAAAAATACGTTCATCACGAAGACCTTTCCAAATCACTACACCATAGCCACTGGTTTGTATGAAGAAAATCACGGAGTTATTGCGAATAATATGTACGACCCCGTTTTCAAAGAGGTGTTCACAAATCAGCCAGAACAGTCTTATGAGGTGAAGTGGTGGAATAATGGTACAGACGCTTGGCTGGGTGAGCCAATTTGGTTTGCCAATGAACGGGCAGGTTTGTCTTCTCCTTTGAAACGCCGAAGTGGTGTTTATTTCTGGCCAGGTAGTGAGGCACCAATTGGTGGCCATCATATAACACATGTTAAGACTTACAAATCTTCTGTGCCGCTTGCCGAAAGAATGGATCAGGTAGTAAACTGGTTTCAAGATGAAGAGGCCCCAATAAACTTTGGTGTGCTGTATTACGAAGAGCCGGATTCTGCTGGCCACAGGATTGGACCTAAAAATGAGTCAATATATGATGTCATTGTTGACATTGATGATCACCTGGGAAATATGATTAAAAAGCTGCAGTCAGTTGGCTTGTTTGATAACATTAATATAATTGTGACCAGTGACCATGGCATGGTTGAAATAGTTGGAATCAAATATTTATCAGACTATGTCAACACATCGTGGTTCGAATATTATGGATCCTCACCAGTTTTAAACCTTCTGCCAAAACCAGGTAGAAAATGCTTGTTGTGTGGCAGTGCTTCTTTATAAAATTAAAAAAATATATATATTAATATGTGTGCTTTTGTAACTTAGTCACGTTTCTATATAAACTAATGATGCAAATCAACCAGTCTTCCATTAACCTTGCTATGTCTATATATATATTTGGGTGTTTTTACAACCAACCATGTACTAGTTAGATCACAGAGGCACCCTGCTTCTGTGATCTAACTGGTAGCGCAATTGACTACAGATCTCATATATATGTATGTATATCAGTCAGCACTTGGTTCACCCTTATTTTACTTCAACACAGCTACACATTATGTTGTTATTCTCATTTATTCAAATGTTATATATATTGTGTCCCCTTCTGGGTAGTGCTGATCAGATTCAGACATATTCTCAATTCCATTTTATCAGTTCCAATTCTTAGTAGCTCAACAAATATTTTTTGAAAAAAAATAGTAACTGTGACCACATAATTGATATTCTATCATTACTATATATGATTTGAATGCCAACCCACCTCCCCGTTGCATCCAAGCAATGATACTATGTTGGGCGATATACAAGTTTCAAAAGGAACTACAACCCCTCCCCCAGCCAGGATACCTGATGATGATTGACGTTTTACGGCCACTTTTGTGCATACAGTAAGCTAAATGGGCCAAGTGACCTCCAAAGGTAATGAAGCGAAGTCAAAGATGAAACACCCTTCAGATATGCCCACACCGAGATTCGAACTCAGATGGCAGTGATCTGTGGTCCAACACGCTACCAATTAGACCACAGAGGTGCCAGGATACCTGCCTCTATAAATCTTTGTATGGCAGATACAAAAATGTTAAAGCTGTACGAGGGCTGGATGCTCTGGCCACCCCTGCAACAAAGTCGTCAATGAAGAGTCAACAGTTGGTAGCCTCATGTTAAATCTATTGACACTAAACAAACCCAGAGTTTTGAATAATATTGTCAGACCTTAGCAGGAATTATTTATAGCATAGATGAGGTGAATCAAACTGATTTAATTGTCACAAAATATTCCAATTGTGCCATGTTTAAAGATGAGCTTGATTGATTTGGGAAATCCAATTTCAGAACAGCCTTTACCAGTTCCAAACTATGTAGCAATTTTCCAAACAAGTTGTTAAATATATCAGAATATAATATTATTTACCTAATATTCTGTTAACATACTAACATTTGTTGACTTTTAGTAGGCATATTTCACAGAATTATTAGCACAATTTCATAAAGTTTTTGATGTGATCATGCCATAGAATTTCTGTGCATTTCTTCAACAATGAAGGGCTCCAAAACAGCTCAAACCTGTTGCACCAACATTTATTTTACAAGACTGTTGCATATTTTGCCTCAAAATGGTAATATTTTGTAAATGGTAGTAATAGTAGTAGTATACTAGTATTTTGGACTAGTCATTAGCCCGAAGATAAAATCTACAAGTCCTGGGCATCCGGGCTACCAATTGTTCCAGCACTGGAGCTCCCTCATATTGGCTAAGTTCTAGAAGGAACACTGATAATCCTTAAGTAAATTGGAAATAAACATATCTATCTGTTACTGTATAGTTTTAGAACTGGTTATGGCAGTGGGCTGCATTGCATTTATACTTGTTACAAATTAAATTTTACTGCATGTTCTTATTGTTTCCTAACCCTAACATTTAATTTCAGAACAAATGTTAAGACTCAATATAATATATGTAACAGTTAGTAGGATTTAAACACATGAATTGTATACATCTCTTCTAGTATACTTTGCTCATCCTCAAACTTCAAGAATATATGGGAATTTTTTCATTATTACACTGATAATTTGTTGCCTTAACTGTCATCCCAGGGCGCCTTCATGATGTGTACGAAACATTGAAGAAAGCTGCTGGCTCAAATTTACACGTTTACTTGAAGGAGGACATTCCAGCAGAATACCATTATAGCTACAACAGACGTATACAGCCCATTGTTGTCTCTGCACCAGAGGGTTACGATATTTGCATTAATAAATCTAGTTGTTATACAGAAAGTAAGTTTGTATATTAAATTGGTCTTCATTTTTATTCCATTATAGCCTTCTGTTAATAGATATTCGAAATGCTATCTGAAGCACTGTTTGTTTTACCTATGTTGCTGGTGTGTTCTTTTTTTGATGTTTTTGAAATAATTTCTTCTCTTCTTAACTGCAGAGGGTAATCATGGTTACAACAATAGTTTGACTAGCATGCATCCAATATTTATTGGTCACGGACCTGCATTCAAACACGGCTACAAGTCAGCAAGTTTTGACAATGTGGATATCTATCCTTTGATGTGTGCTCTATTAAACATTGAAGCACCCCACAATGATGGTAATATGGACCATGTAAAACACTTACTGGTCAAACTGGACAACTCATCCGTTACTCTTCTCACATGTAAATTTGTTTTTCTTTATACTGAACAGTATTTTAAATGTTTGTTGGAATTTGGTCTTTTCTGTCTTTAAAATAATAATGCTTATGGTATCTAAATAAAGGTCTTTTTGTATCTTCAGACTGGTTAGGGCATTAACATGTCTCATATGCACACACATACACACCACTCCTTGCACACATAATTAAATTAACGTGGCTGTTTTTCCTTAACAGATGTGATAGCAATTGCCTTTGTTGCAACGATTGCTGGTGTCATGATGGTAGCTGCCCTCCGTGTTCAGCATTATCAGCGACACAGGCATCACTTGCTTAAGACTCCTCCTCATATGAATAGCATATTTGTGCATGAGCAGACTGACATTGAAGGACAGTCTCATCTTTTAACATCAGAAGATGAAGAAGGCCACTGATACGACGCGCACTTGTCGTAGCATAATGTATCACTGTGTTTTGATTCTGTTACACTGATCATTTCCAGTAAATGACTAAAGCTATAATTATTTTGCATTCGAACTTACGTTTGCAGTGCCACTATGCAAATCCGGTTACAATTTTGAGTCACAACTGATAGAACATAAGGCAGAACAAAATGAAAAGATCGTTGAACCAATACTGAAATACACATTCCATACAATGATGGTTTTTATTATAATGCAGTACAATAAACAGCTAGTGGTGTAGTTAACCATCTTAGGTGCTGCTAGTGGTGGTCTTAATTGCTCAATGCTTGCTAATGAGAAGTATATGTTAAATAGCATTTGTCTTGTGTTTAGTGGATGGCATAAATAGAAGCTAGTATGTCTTTCAGAGTTCTCAGTATTGTCTCACTAGATCCTTATTTCAGCTCGTTATGGTTATGAATTATAATATGATGGTGTGTTAATTAGTTGGGAATATAATCATGGAACGTAAATGGAGTTTTGAGAATTTTGAGCTCTGTTAACAAGATTTGATTTGTTTTAATCAAAATGTTTTGGTTGTCTGGGTAATTGTATATATATATATATATTTCCAGCCAATAGTTATCATACTTTGTGGCAGCTCTTACTGCAGGTTTTCAGTTGATATTTTGCGGCATGAACAAAATTGAAACATTCTTGGTTCCTTAATTTATATGTGAGAATATATTTAATTGATCTATTTATTACTACGTTTAACTTCTGCTTGTTTCATCCTTTATACTCGTAATATTGAATTGCGTCTACTTTCACTAATTCTTTAATCATTTTTATATTTATTATTAATAAACATTTCTTGATATACTGTATACAAGGCAATATATGGCAATAACAATTATTTACATGACTTACTGATGAACTTAATAGATATAAAAGAAAATATACATAATTATATGGCATCGTGCTATTTATGGTGTGGAGTATTTATGCTGTCAATCGGGTTCTAATTTCTTTTAAATGGTTATAGTGTAGTTTTGTTTTGAATTGAAATATCAGTCATAAAAAAATTGAGTATCATGTTTTAAGTTTACTGGAATTCCCTTTTCGAAAGATTTATGTTCATATATTATGGTTTAAGGGTAAGTACTGTCTCTGAGATTTTTACTCACTGCTGATATTCTGTAGAAGTTGAATGGTTGTGTGTGTATATAATTTGATTATCATCATCATGACCAGCTAGTTTGTAGATTATTAGCGTATTTGTTTTGTAGTCAGTTTTTTTGGTCACAGCATATTATTATAGTGCAAAGAGTTTCTGATCTAGCCCTTTCAGCTGAACTTTTGGTTTTTATATTGGCAGAATTTAGTTGAATGTTTGTGAGTTATGGTATTTCCTATCATTTTAAGAAGCCATTTGCTTTGGGTATGGCCAGTACTGATATTAAATGAAACAATCACTTACTCAGATGAATGGACAGGGTCTTGGTAATATTATTATTATTAGTAATAACATTTGGATGCCTCTGCTGCTGTTATGAGTAAATAAATTTGTCAGCATGGATGGATAGATACAATATAATTGCAATTTGAAAGTGTAATATATTAATATAATATACATATTATGTTTAGGTGGATGTAGGATAAAACTTAATTAATTATGTTTTCTTAACAAGCTTTCTGATGTGGGGGAGGTTTTGTGGACTTGGTCTTGTTAATATTATTATTATTAGTAATAACATTTGGATGCCTCTGCTGCTGTTATGAGTAAATAAATTTGTCAGCATGGATGGATAGATACAATATAATTGCAATTTGAAAGTGTAATATATTAATATAATATACATATTATGTTTAGGTGGATGTAGGATAAAACTGTTAATTAATTATGTTTTCTTAACAAGCTTTCTGATGTGGGGGAGGTTTTGTGGACTTTGTTTTGTTACTGTTATACGAATATGACTTATTTGAGTGAGATGCTGGCTAGCACTTGCCTTATGTAAAAAGTACTTTATAATACATGTGATAGTGATTATTGTGATAAGTGCTAAGCTCAAGCTCAATTGTTAGTGAAGTAAATTGTATGTTGTTCAACTTGTAAATGTGGCACTTACGTCCTTTGCCTGGCACACTTTAAAAGAAAGGTGAGGGACATTGGGATAAACACAGTCACACACACAAGCACAAAACACGGAGTACAGTATACCCTATTATTATAAGATATATTAGCCAGTATATTTTATGTAGCAGCTTTGGTATGTGTATGCAGTCTAATATATTATTTATTACATTAATTGGAATATTCTGTTCATAATTAATTTGAGTATTCTGATTGTATTTATGTATTTTGTATCAGATGTGGAGTGAGTACTTTACAAAAGTATTAGTATGAATACTTGTAATTGGCATTAGTACGAGGTTTTTCGAATCTGAAAGTACCAGAGTACATGCACTATGAAAAGTAATCATGATTGCTTCTATGATTATTTGTCATTACTTTAAAATTAATTATTGCTAGAAAAGTAATCACGATTTACCATAATATTTCTTAGTGATTATTTAAATTATTAATAATTAATCTATTTGAAAATCTATCCAGACATAAAATTGTTATATGTGATTAAAATTTAGCAGGCTATACAAAAACGTTCTCAAACCTTAAGCATTTCAGTCCATTATTTGATCAACAATAAGAAATAATCTTCTACATGAAGTATACGAAACATTCTTTCATCCTCTATTTCACTAAGTGCTTTGCTATGAATGGCTTCCATGCCTTCACCTTGGATTATAAACCATGACAAATGCCTCATCTGCAGACATACAGTAGTTATTGAGATTATCATTGCACATTTTAAATTACATCATATTCTGCTACTAAGTGGATGGATACTCATTAAAGTATATCATACATTACCCATAAAGGTAATCCAAATGATGATTACTTTATAAAAGTACTTGAGTATGAGTTCGGGTACTTTTTATGTGAAATGTGAGAATGAGTTATTTGTGGTCACATGTAAATACTCGCCCCATGTCTGGTTTGTGTAACCAAGTAAATATTAGCTATTATGAATATTTATGAATTTGTGGTTTAGTGGTGACAAAAGCACAAAATACTTCCAAAGCCTCATGGATATTTCAGATTTTTTTGGTGTGTTTGATGTATAACCATAATGTATTGGCATAAGTTTTGTATTATGTCATGCATAAGAACAGTTGAACAGTTTTTCTGTTATTTTAGTTTAATGCCTATGGCCAAGCATATACAATAAGTATATACAATAAGCATATCATATTCTGATATCTAAGGTGGTTTATTATCGTGTTGTCAATGTAATTCTGGTCAACAAGTAGGGTTAATAATTTAATGTTGTTCTTCCTGCAGTCCAAGTGACCAATAAAGGCGAGGTGAATAAAGCAATGATGATGGGTGTTTTTATTTTATGTGTTCATATTGCTGGTATTAATATAACAAAATTGTGAACTGCCTTCCAGTGCCGTTCACAGTCGCAGTGAGATTAGTAATGGAAAACTTATCGTTCTTGTTTTTATCATTGCAATCAGAGTTCCCACGCAACCTGAAAATGTCCTTGAAATGTCCTGGAATTTTACAAAATCAGGAATATTTTGCCTGTAGAAGAACACTTCGATTGTAGAATTAAAAAAGGACAGATGGATGGTCTTGATATCCATGTTTGTTAAAATTTCAATAAAAGTGTGTGGATCAGATAGCTAGAGTGAACAGGAGGCTGTATAATAAAAACTTCAATAATCGATAATACATTGAATAAATTTATCCTTTTCGGATATATTTTGATTTATTACCTTTAAATCTTGTATTCTTTGTCCTGGAAGATGGTAATTTTGTTCTAGAAATTGTATGACACATGCTCATCTAACGTAGAACTTCTAATTTCGTTGAACATACTGCGAGAGGATAGTGGAAGTGATTATTTTGTCATACTGTCAGATTATATATGTATATATATATATATATATTAGATGTTTTTGCTCAATTATATGGAAAAGGTTATTATTTTGGTGGCATTAGAAGTGATTAATATTTGGAAGACGTTATGTTCAAAATTACTTTTGACAAAATTGTAATGCCCTATTCAAAAGATATACCTTAAAATATAAGTCACTGCACGGTACATGTGAATGGGTTCTATTAGCAAAGGAGTATAACTTAATGTACATTATTATTGGTTCAGCCAGAAGTTGAAGTGACTGTAGCGGCCACTGCGTAATTCATAAAAATTACTTAGGCTCGACTCGGTGTTAGGAATTATGTCTCGCATCTTGATCAGTCGTATACAATTAATTTTGTTTATTCTGCATGTGCTCATTAAACCCCTGCTGTACATACTATTTATCTCCATTCTAAGAGTTTAATGCTATTTCTTGTTTACTTATAATAAATAACAGTAAGCCCGATTGTTAAAAGGTACACATTAGACCTGGTTTGAAAATGTTCATATATTGTTTTTACAATACCGAGACTCTGTACATTATAACAGTATGCTTTATCCAAAGGTCACTTTTAGTAATGATGGCTGGTTGTTGCAAACACTGATCTTTGAAGTTTTTTGAGTGCTTTATGAAAGATACAGCAGTTAAAATAGAATTATACACATAGCCAGGCAAGTTGTGAACTTACTTTTGGTTGCAAGTATAAAGAGCCCGGCAAGTAAACTCCTGAAAGCTCCAAATGCACTAGATAAGGCAGACGATAGCTTGGGTGTATACTTCTCTTCAGCTAAGACCAAAATTATGGTCTTGAAAACAAATGGACCCCGTCGGCACAACTTCAAATTCGGCCTGCCATATCTAGAAATGGTTAACAACTATAAATATCCCGGAATCATTATTTGCAACTGACTCACATTTATTCGCCATGTAGCAGAAATCAAACCTAAAAAATCGACTCCATGAGCAAGGTCATGACTATACACGAGTCCTTGTTACAGTCGGTTATGTTATATGTCGTACTTTGCCTCCTTCTAGCCTTCAACTCTGCCATCCAGTTCGTAGAAAGAACACAACAAACCCCACTCCACCAGGATCTTCGACAAGAAAGGCAGACTAGACATTGGGCGGTAATTTTCCAATTCCTCTTTAACCAGATTTGGCTTCTTCAGCAGTGGTTTAATATTGGCCTTTTTGAAAGAAAGCGGAACCTTGGACTCCACCAGCGATTTGTTTATAATAGCCAAAATCAAAGGCAGTAGGTATTCAGGCACTTCTTTCAACAGGTATGTAGGTAATGGGTCTAGTTCACAAGATTTTGAGGGAGACTTAATGATAATATCACGTACCTCGCCTTGAGTGGCAGACGCAGGTTTTGTCAGAGGCTGTCCTTCAAATTTGATATCAGTGCTTATCATGAAAGCGTCGCTTATTGGAGATTTACTTATTGTCGTCTCTAATGGTTGTAATTTTCCTCATGAAGAAATCACTAAACTTGTTGGCCAAGTGCTCATCAGATGAACAGCTTGGCAGAATGATGTGCAATCAAATTGTTAATTGTTAGTGATTTTGAACAGACATTTTTTACTGTTCAAACATTCCGCTATTTTGTCTGAATAATAAGTCTTCTTGGATTACGACATACAGTCTCAAAACAGGGGTCTTTCTATACAAAGGTATTCATGATTGTGTTGCCGGTTGAGAAATATTGTATGAGTTTATAATTAGACGTTTACTTAAGTTACCAAGGTACTTTTCTTTTCTTGAATTGTTTAGACACTGGCATGTGCGATGCCACAATGTTAAAATACATTAAAGTCTCTCACCAGCATGACGGTGACGCGATGGAACAATCGAACAGTTGCTGGTGTGATGAACAATTATCAAATGTTTGACTAAATACATCTTATTCACATCAGAAAACGGTTGTCCAATCTAAGAGGACAGTGCCGGAGAAAACCTCTTTTTTTATATAGACAATGATGCAACTAACTGAACAGATATGTCAGAATTATAATGTCGAAGTGAGATAGGAGAACGTGAATGATATTAGACTGTGTGAGGAAATAATTATTGACGTTCTCTGAAGGGGACTATGAAGGTGAATCGCCCTTGAAAATTACAGTACACCATTCTAGATTGTCGAACGCGGTCTGTATTTGGAATATCTTATTTTATGGGGGAACGCGGAATTAATGGTTGTCATGATAATTCACGAT
Source organism: Paralvinella palmiformis (assembly GCA_025642065.1). Taxonomy (NCBI): domain Eukaryota; kingdom Metazoa; phylum Annelida; class Polychaeta; order Terebellida; family Alvinellidae; genus Paralvinella; species Paralvinella palmiformis. The sequence goes on along the minus strand of JAODUP010000440.1, from coordinate 122,314 downwards.
CCTGAACAATGAATAGACACGTCTACAAAAGCACGCATTAAACATGATTCATATAGCTGGATTCAACTTAATACGTACCACTGAGTTACTATTTAGAATAAGGAGATATGACTTTATCAATGAAAATCAGAAAAATACATGCATTAAGTTGCTAATAAATTAATTTTAATATTTGTGTATTAGACTGTATTAGGTTAGCAATTATTTTTCGTTAATATACACATATTGTATATAACACTTTGTTGTTGACTGAATTATCTGATACGCTCTTCCCACATAATCACCTATTTATTACAACTATATTCATTGGTGTTGCTAAATTTTGAAATCTGTTAAATAAAGAATTACACGGGATTATTTCTCGGTGCCTATTCAAAAAAGGTTATTGATGAAATATTATTTTCAATGATGAATTAATTATTTCCCTTTCTTATTAATTTAACATGTGCTACTCTTTCAGTAACAGCAGTTCAATGCAAATAGTGATATACTATTACTTTCTCATTTCATTTGATTTCTCATAGGAAAATGCTTTTAAAATGTCCTATATTGATTTTTTAAAATTATTATACAGCGCACTATTATAAATGTTTAAGCAAAGCATAGTGAAGAAATAAACACAGCGCAGCATGGTTTCGGGTAAAATAAGTTATTAGAATATAAAAATCACTGTGAAAGGGTTTTCACATTATAGGTTTTCCTGTATTCAACTGTTTTCAACATTACAAGTATATTGCAGATACCTCTTAGATGCAAATTGTAACAGTTCGTAAAACCAAAAACAAACAGACATGAAGACTAATTTAAAAGTCACACCATTACAGTACTCCCGAATTCCACCAATAATATGTCGCATATATGTTGAGTAAGTAAGTAAGTAATTTATTCACTAACAACATTGTGATATAATAATACAGTTACATGATATGTTAGATTGTCTATCTGTAATGTTGTTAGTCAGGACAGCCGATAGCCATAAAGACTGTATTCCCCCAGCGTCCCAAGAGTAATTAAACACAAATTAAAACAAACAGATCAACAATGATTCGAGATGATGTGAATTAAGGATTGGTGAGTGATGGTGAATGTAGATGAATCTAATGTATCAGTATGCTGCTGTCCGACCATGGAGTCTGTCGCTAATGCAAGTGAGCCCAGAGGGAAGGAAGACCAAACATCATATTTAAGCGTATTTAATTTTCGGCGGTATAATTTGGTCTTTGTTTTGGCAGATTTCAAAATTCCCCGTGTAATCCGAGGTTCACGTTTTATTTGGTTTCGTCTACGAGTTATAATTCTTGCAGGGAATGATTACTTGTAAAATAGGTTTACTGTTTCCAGAAATAAATTATATGTGGTATTTGCGCAATTGGATGAGGTAATATTTGAAAAGTCGGCTTTAGACAATAGATTATTAAATTTAGCGATGTTTTGGGCGTTTGTAGGATCCTGATAGTTGAGTATTGTTTGGTTTGATCTAGAGCATGCTTATATATGATATGTAAGATATCCAAAAATTATCAGACACGTCGGCAATGATGATTCCGGATTTCGTTGCGTTTCGTTGAAGTCCGATGTTGAAGCTCCTAGGAGTTGCTGTATGTTGGGTTCAAGCGGATTGTGGTATCAATATTAAAGCATTTATGTGGGATTTACAAGCATCTCAGCAGCTGAGTAAATGTGAGGGATCATTTGATGAGCTGAAATAGACTATTACAAAGGTATTCAGAATATCATCATGATAAGTTTAGATCTCATAAGAAAATTGGGAAGAAAGTAGAGAGAACATGGCTTCCTTAACGGTGCACTTTGACATAAATAAGAATCTCTGTAAAAATGAATACATTACAATTCAAGGAGAGGAGGTGTTTCTATTCTACGAGGATAGAGGAATATGGAAAAGAGCAAACGGAACTATTCAAATTAACTAAGAACTTGATGGGAAGTACACCAAGTGCAAATCTTGCACATTTTACGTCTGCTGAACTCCTGACGGACGAGTTCAGCAATTTATCTATGAGGAAAACAACAATTATCAATAATAAGATCGTTTCTGATTCCCCGACTAATACCTGAATTATCTGTAGGGATGCTCGAAACGTATGGAAAGCCAGTAGCAAGGCATATAGAATAATACTTAGAGCAGAATGACCTCAATGAGAGTTATCAGTGTCTTACGCTAAGGAAACAGAAAAAAAGTATAAAACTTACAAGAATAAATTAACCAATATTTTGAGAATGGTAGAAATAAATTATTATAATACAAAACTCCAGGAATATAACAATTATATGAAAAATATCTGGAAGATACTAAATGATATAACGAAAAGAAAAAAATTGTTTGTAGTGAATTTTTGTTTGTTGATAAGAAAATTGTAGATAATTGGGAAATTTGTAACTCTTTTAATAATTTCTTGTGAATATAGGACCATCCTTAGCCAAAAATATAGAAATTTATGCTGGAAAAGATAGCAGCAGTTTCTTGGAGAAAGCCATAGTAAATTCTATATATCTTAATCCTAAAAAGGAAAAGAAAATAATGAATATTGCTCATTTAGAAACAAGCATTCTTGTGGTTATGATGATGTCTATATGGTTATTGTAATAAAATCTATTCAAAGCATTATAAAACCTCTCACAAATATTTGTAACAAATCATTAGAAAAAAAGGGATATTCCCAAATGATATGAAAATTGCGAAAATAGTGCTATTATTTAAAGGGGGGGATAAGAAACATTTTCTAATGATAGACATGTTTCTATATTAACACAATTTTCCAAAATCCTGGGAAAATATTTTATAATAGGTTAATATCATTCATAAAGCATAACAATGTTATATACAAAGGGCAGTATGGCTTCCGGGAAATCAATTCAACTTCATAGACATTAATAGAACTAATAGAGGATATTACAGATAATTTTGACAAGAAAATGGTAACAGTTTTTACGGATCTAAAAAAATGCTTTGATAAAACAGATCGCAACATTTTAATTTATAAATTATGCCATTATGGTATTCGTGGAATATCTTTGAAATGGTTAAAAGATTATCTCTCTAATAGAAGTCAATATGTTGTATATAATCAGGTCAGATCCAGTAATAAACCAGTGGTATGTGGTATTCCGCAAGGATCAATTTTAGGTTATTTCTTTTGTGTATAAATGATTCGGCTAATATTTCTAAGAAATTGAAGTTCATATTATTTGCAGGTGATACGAATGTTTTCTATGCTGATAAGAATTTAGTAGATGTAATGGGTGTTTTTAGTTATGAACTAAGGAATTTGAGTGTTTGGTTTAAAGTTAATAAGCTCTTATTGAATGTGGACAAAACAAACTATATGATTTTCAAACGTAAGAATGATAACATAGACCACAACATTTCTATAGATGGCGTGCGTGTTGAAAGAGTCCACGTCACTAAATGTTTGGGAGTGTAAGTAGACGAACATACTGTCATCTGTCAGTGTTGTACAGAGTGAAACATATTTTAAATAATGATTGCCTGAAATCATTATATTGCACAATGATATTACCTTATTTTAATTACGTATGTGAAATTTTGGCAATACCTTTGAGACGAGATTAAAAATATGGTTATTTTATAAAAGAGAGCCATGAGATTGGTTGACAAGGCAAATTATAGAGAACATTCAGAGCCATTGTTTGCCAAATGTAAGTGCCTAAAATTGTGTGATATTGTTAATTTGAAAACATTAATTATTACATTTCAAGCAGAATATAACATGTTGCCTGTGAATTTATAGAAAATGTAAAAAAAATCTATGTATGTTCATAAGTATAATACTAGATCCTCTACTGAAAGTAATTTTGAAGTTAAATTTTGTAGAACTAAAACAAGATCTATGGCAATAAGTGTCAAAGGTGTGAAATTATGGAATGATTTAAAGATTGAGTATCACAATCTAAAATCTTCGCCGAAATTTAAAAAAGTTATTAAGAAAATGTATATTACTGATTATAATTAATGATTCTCTTGAGTGTATTATAAACTTGATAAGTAGCAATAGTAATGAGCTTATATGCATGTATTTCAGTACTAACTAATATTCCAGATATATATATATATATATTATATATATATATATATATATATATATATATATATATTATTTTAATAGGCAATTTGTTTTCACAGGGGAATATTATTGAATTGAACAACATTGTTCATATGTGTCCCTCCGAATGTGTACAAACTTTAACATGTGCCATCTAGGTTTTGGAATATTGTATAACAAACTGAGGTTTATACTAGTGTAAATATCGTGTGTGATTCGCTGTGGGTATGATATGGATACTGGGATCGTTGTCCGTAATAAGTGCATGTGTACGTGTCTACTTATTCGTGTCATAACGACCTGTTATATTTGCTTGTCTATGTCATAACAATATTGAATCATTTTACGTGTCATAACGATCTGTCATCGTTCCCGCGGTGTCATAACGACCCATCATCGTGTTTGATATTAAGATGATAATCAAATCACCTTTTTGTCAACATCCAGTATTGTCGAAATATTTACATTCATTGAATTATGTATAATAAAGTGTGCAGAGAATTTTCAGTTTATTGTTTCAGTTACATTATACACGTGTTTGATTTCATTAAAATTATGTATTATGAATGTTGAAATAAACGAATTGAATTGAATTGTGTTATTCAACAGAAACTGCTCTCTTGAAAGTGCATAGTGACATTGCTGAGTCTATTGATAAAGGATGCTTGACTGGATTAACTATATTTTATTTATGTGCGTATTTTGACACCAACGAAAAGGCATTAATCTGTGCGAACTCGTACCATGCCGACATAACTCTGTATGTTTCAGTCGCGGATAAAATATCACCAAATGTAGGTTTTTATTTTGGTGTACGACAGGAATCTGTTTTAGCACCAAAGAAGTACTATATGTATACTAAACCAGTTGGTGAAATTATAAAACAGCATACTATTAAATGTTATTGTTATGTCGATGATATTTAAGTCTATATGAACTTACAGCCATGTGATAAATCAGATGATATTTCATCTTCTATTGTACATACACGATGAGACATGCAATACTTTAGTTCAAGTTCTTATTATTTCTCGACTGGACTATGACAATGCACTGTTACGTGATATCTTCCTTTCTCTAAAAAACTGCTTAGAGCGAGTGGAGGACTGTGCTGCACGTCTGGTGATACACACTCGCAAAATGGAATACATAACACCGATTTTGTTCCAGCTGCACTGGCCTTCTGTACATATCAGATCACTGTACATGTTTCATACATTGCAAGTACTCAGTGGAACAGCACCACTGTATCAAAGTGATCTGATACGAAAGTATTTACCAGTGAAAATGCTGCGATCTGAGTCCTACTCACCTTTGCTGTTCACGAAAAGCTATACAGTAACATACGGAGATAAATCCTTCCGAGCATCAGCTCCCAGCCTGTGGAATATGTTGCCAAAGCATATTCAGCTTTAAGAATAGTATAGGTCAGGCTTGGTCTTTTTAGTAAGCCACGCAGGCGTAGGGTCAACTTCAAAGAAGGCACCAAATGACCTTTTCATCAACACTTATACCAGTCTCTGCAAGAGGCTCGAATTTATCCAGCATGGACATTCAGCACTTTTTTTATCAATAGTATATCCTGTGATCAGGTCGTAGAAGAGAACCCATTATGTTTATTTAGTATCTTTGATAGAAGAATTCATTACAACAATGGCCATATCTTTATCTGCAATAATACTATTTGGAAGGACAGTCTGAGTTTTATGTAGTAGTTCACAGCACTGTGAACAGTATTTTTATTTCCCTTGGATTCTTTTATATTGTTATTATAATATTTTGATTTGGAGTATTCCTGACTTGAATTTTGATGTTCCTGAAATTTCACAATGAGCATATAAATTAGTCCTGATCCACAACCGCTCACTATACATCCTGCGTCTTTTTATAGCCAATATATTCTTACTGTACCATGCAAGTAGCGGCATTCTCATCTATCAGGTTTCCCAATTCACCATTATGAAAATCTTCTCATCATCATCAGGATCATGCTTTCAGTGCCTGTGCAACAAAGACTGCGTTCATTTCATGACGGCACCTATCCATTTACCTTTCTGCTCTGAGAATGGAGGCGAGTAAACAATAAACAACCTTGTTTTACACAATTTGTAAACTTCCACTCCAGCACTAACATTTAGGATCATATCCGTATGTATCACAGTTGTGAACTTCTCCGAACATCCATACTTCCTCTACAGCGGCCATAACCCGTTCCTACTGACTGTGTCAAACGCTTTCGTGAAGTTGATAAATAATATGTACAGTGGTCTTTCCTGCTCAATACACCTTTCTTGTAGTTGTATGAGACAAAATATTATATTCATTGTACTCCAGTCGAATCTGAAGCCACAATCTGTTTCCAGAAGTATATCTGGTGTTATGTGATCAGATAGTCGGCTGGGGAGGATCCTGGCGAGGATCTTGCCTGATGTGGAAAGAAGAGAGATTCCTCTGTAGTCGCCACATTCTTTTCGATCTTCTGGTTGCAATGTGGCATCTTTCTAAACTTATGGTATAGAACCCTCCCCCAGTCTTTGGTGATTAGTTAGTATAGTTTGTTGAATAGATTCTCTTTTACGTCTCCCATACTTTATTAGAAATTCCATCCCCAGGTGCTTCGCCATCTTTCAGGCCAACAATTGCTCTAGCCATCTCGTTCATGATGGGAATCTTATGGAGGCATGTGTTGGCACTATGCTACTGGATGTTGTAGAGTGCTTCGTGTATAATATCGCCAGATATGCTGAGTAGCTTCTGAAATTGTTAACGCTATCTTACGACAAAAGTCTTGTTGTCGGAGAAGGTATCAGTTCCATCTCTTGATTTCAGGTTAATAGGTCCATTCTTCTCAGATCCACACACCTCCTTCACCGTAGAAGCCCTTCATGTCGTTTCTATCTGCGGCTCTCTGCAGCTCTTTGGAATCCATTTCCCCTTGTCTGTCTTCAGGGAACAGGTGGATTTTTGCAACAGTTTGCAGGTATCTTTGTACGTCACTGTGATGGATCTATTGCTCCTGGTCTGCAATACTCTCTGGTGGGCTTGGACTCTTCTGCTCATAAGATTCTGTAGCTCCTTGCCATTGGGGTTGAATCAGTCTTGGTGATTTCTGTCTGGCTCGTGGAAAATGTTTTAGCTGTGTTGTATACTACTTGCTGCAGAGTTGGCCATTCCTCTTCTGGTGTTCACCTCTATTCAGCAAAAATGTTGTCTATCTCTTGCTCGAAGCTTTCCCAATGGCCAATGGTACGTAATTTCTCTGTGATGAAATTGGTAGGTTCTTTGCCCTTTTCCTTGTGTGATGTTGTCATAAGGTGAATGTCATTTTGACCTCAGCATCTGGAGATCGGTCCCGACGTTAGCTACACTCGAGTACTGTGAATGTCCATCTTATCTAGACATCTCTTGATGATGAAGTCGATCATATGCCAGTGTTCGGAACGAGGATGCATGACCAAGGCCGGGTCTAGGATTGGGCAAGCTGGGCCGTTGCCCAGCGGCCCCTACAACCAAGAGGCCTACAAATATTTCATGAAAAACAAAACTATTTGTAAGGAAAAGGTTTGGCTGACCTGAATGACATGCACTTATCAATCAAACATTTTGTGAGCGTATTTCCAGATATTGTGTGCTTGAATTTACGTCAGAAACGTTTAACGTATACAACGTAAGGTAATTAGCAAAAACTCATTTATCATGCGAAACATAACCGTACCATCGAACGGAATTCGCTTATTGCAAAATCTCTACATATGCAAGCTAAATTGTATTTGTGAATGGTAGAAACAGCTAACTGGTTGTTTTCCTGTCGTTGCTCAGCACATGTCGGCAGACAAACATCTACTACTTATATGAACACTGATTTTCTTTACCACTAATTGTCGACTTAGAAACGTTACAACATGACACTGTCTGCCACCACCTTCCGCTAGGCACCTACTCTTGTAGAAACAGTGTTGCAAGATTCCAAGTCACACATGGTGGGTTCTACGACTGGAAACAAGCTAGTGATCGACGTGGTGTCCACGAACAATCAAAAGATCACACTCAAGCAGTTTTGTCAGCAACAAGTCATGAAAACAATCTGGGCCTATATACTCAACACTTGCAAAAGAAGGGGATATACTTGAGAAATATTGACGCAGCCTTCTAAAACGACTGGTCACTGTGCTTAAAAATTTGCATGTGAATATGGGCTAGCTCTTAGTGGAGATGATGTATCAATCAGATCCTCTCATAAAGGAAACTACCTGAAAATGCTAGAGATGTTTGCGGAATATCATGATTTCGTCATGTAACAGATCCAGAATCATGCAAACGTGGCAGTGTTCACACATATCATCTGGCTTCAACCATCTGTGAAGAACCTGTTAGACTAATGGGCAAACAAGTTCTGAATGAAATCATTTTACGCATACAATTGTCTAATAACTATTCAGTTTCTCTTGATTCCACGGCTGAAGAAGGTCATGTTGATTTATTAGCTCTGATCATCAGATACGCAGCGTGATACTCCAGTTGAGCTATTTGTGAAGTTGTTGCCAAATCAAGGATACAAAACTCAAGAAACGTTTGAAAAATTGATAAAATTCATTGCAGATCATGGCAATTACATTTAGGATTGTCGTAGGCAATCTTATGATAACGCCCCAGCAAAGAATTGGAGATACAATTGTCGTCAAGCTGAAGTGGTAGCTGAAAATCATCAAGAGGTTTAGATACCCTGTGCAGGACATTCACTTAATCTAATTGGACAAGTAGCAGCTGAATATTGTTAAGCAGCTGTGGCGTTTGTTTTACTTCCTTGAAACAATCTATGTGTTTTTCACAGTTTCAACACATCGTTATGGAATTCCTGTAGACTCACTAAATAATTTTGAATCCGTTCTTCTATCTGTGCCAAAGAAGGTTTCTACAAGACGATGGTCCAGTCGATCCGATGCAGTAAAAAGTACTCATCCAAGAATTTCACTCATTTCGCGAAACACATGCCAAAATAACAAGACATGAAAATGAGATGTCTGAACACGTTCTGAGGCAAATGTTCTCCATTATAGGATGTGCAAACTGGAGACTGGCATCTGTTCTTTTTTCTTGTGTGAACTGGAATCACTAGGTGCAGTTTTCAGCCTATTTCACTAATTTTTCTGAAAATGATAAGATAGAGAAATACTATTTCCTTTACAAACTATTGATGAACAAGAAAGTTGCGGATACATTTCCAAATGTCGAGATAATCCATGGTAACAAAGTATTCTGGAGAACGTTCATTCAGTAAACTCAAGTTCATTAAGAATAGACTCCCTACTACAGTGAGTCATGATAGGCCCAGTCATCTAGCATTGATAAGTATTGAATATGTCATTCTCAGAGAGACTGACTTCGACAAATGATCAAAGACTTTGCAAGAGTCAAGTCAAGTTTGGTCTGTAAATATTTATTATGATTCTATACTATCAATGATTGTAACTCTGTCTTGTCACCTTTAATATTTTGGTTTTCTAGGGTAGGATGGACTTACCCTACTGAAGGCTGCCAAGGGTCTCAACATGTCTAAATCCGGCCCTGGATGCATCCAGGTGGTATTGCCTTTATCCGTCTGCTTGAACATAGTGTTCTATTAGCTCGAACTCGGACCACAGAGCCAGTAGAAACTTATCATTGGATTTCCGTTCCCCAATCCATGTTTGGCCTTGCCCATGGGCGATTTGTCGTTGTCACTACCTATTCTTGCATTGAAGTCACCTATCAGCAGTAGTTTATCGCTATGGAGAATGTCTCTGAGCACACTTGTCAGCTGGTTGTAGAATGTCCCCTTGTTTTTGTTTGGGTTTGTCATTGTTGGAAAGTACACTGATAATAGTAGCAAATTAGTCCTTGCCCAGAGAAAGTTTCATCGTCATAATTCTGTAATTTTACTGGCCGTGGCATTTCTGTCAGCTTTGTTATGAGTCCCTTCTTGATATGAAAGCCCACTCCAGCCTCCATTCTCTTCTCTACTTCGGATTAGGAACTCCAAAAGGAAGTGTATTGCATGCCATTATAACAACCAAACTCTGACAATCTCGTTTCCCACGGGGCGGCGTTGTTTATGTTGTATTTTGTGAGTTCCATTGCTACTAATGCAGTACGTATTTCCAGTCGAAAGGAGAGTTCTGACGTACCATTGAGGAATAGTCAATATTTGTGACCTTCCTGGCTGATTTTCCACTGTTGACGGGAGATGAGGTCCAGCAGCGCGGTCGATGGTAACCCCGGGCTACGACCGATCAGGTATGGTTTTCGTGCGGTTGTACATTTCATGAAAGCTGGTTGCCGCAAGTGTTGGAGTGCTGCTGTCTTTTGCACATTAATAGTTGCACTCTTTAGGGGAGCAAATAGAAGTATCACACCGGTAACTTTGTTTGGCTGTAGTGGGTGGTCGGGAGATGGGGCATTTCTATTCATCAACCGCCCTTAATCCTACCTCAGTAACATGGTTATCTGTTAAGGGGTGCTCCCTTAATCTTCAGTTTTGCCATGGCATTGGAAGGAAGAGGCGTCACACTCCCTAAGGTAGAATAGCACCTGAGATTCTAGTACCCGCATACACACTCTGCTAGATCTACTAGATTATCAATATCATCCGGTGGATATAAGAACAGAGAAAAGACTCCCAGTTTAACAAGAAAAACATCCTTGTCAATCGACTTATATTTCTTGTATGAAATAATTGTACTTGAACTAGACCGTTTCTGTGAAGATACTTCAGTGCTAATAAAGAAATGATTAGACATCATGGAAGACAGATATAACCTTGCTCAATTTTATCATCATCACGGGAGACGTCAATATCTAATATGTGACCATGTCTGTGTGTGCTGTCTGAGATTGGCAGATCTAAGAATATCTGCTCCCTGTTTTGTATATGCATTGCATGGCAATCCTAATGCATTTTGAAACCATTATCAGTCAGTCTAGTCTCTGTAAAGATAAGAGCATTATGATCTATATTCTTTGATGGATTTATACTCCTGGAGTCGTTCGTTACTCCGGCTGGCATCTCCGTGGGTATTAAGTTGCGGACAAAGTATTCCCCATATTATGAGTAATTAAGTTACACTGATATAGGGAAATTGTTGAATGTATAGCTATTATAAACCCGACGTGTCATTGGCAGTATCGGAGATATTTCTGAAATCCGTTGTTCTCCACCAAGGGTCAAATAGATCAAGTGGATAGGTGCTTTAATTTAAATTCCACCACACCTACCTGCATATACTTAGGGACGCTAAATTAGGCGTGAATTAACATTCACTTAGTGATGCACGGAAACGTAAGAGGATCAGCTCTTAGGTTTGAACAAATCATAGTATTTACTCAGGTTTGAGACGATATTTCGTTCTAGTCCAGTAATAATCCATTGTGCAGTATTGCTACTTTGTTTTTATTTTAGTTAAATCACTTCACTACTTCCATATGGAGTTGGTGTACATTGTCTCACGTGGTCAACAAACTGTAATGTTTGTTAACATATCGGGGGCCTATGCAACTTTTCACTCAGGTTAAAGAACAACTTCTACGCCAGACCAGTCGGACTTCTATCAGTACGGTTCAAATAGGCAGGATTTGTTTAGTTATTCGAACCCAGAATAAAGCTGATGTCAGCATCTGACATTTATTTTATGTACAAGTTTCTTTTGGATCACAGAAATTTACTATTGAATGTAAACTTTGATGTCAAAGTAGTTATCATATGTATGTAGCAAGTCGCCATTGAACCACACGCACATTTTCTTTACTGCGAGCTGTGTTGTCAAATGGTACGTTTTACGTGCTTCTGCTTCTGTACGTAGCCTGCATGTAGCCGTTTTCCTGTTGGCCCGTGAAACATTTGTCGCGTACGAAAAGCGAATTAGCTTGTTCCCACAGGCGGATGAGTAGCCCAAAGAGATGTACGTACATATGTATCGATATACGAGGCTTGGTATTCATACAAGTCTTTAAGTTTCATAAAATAGGATTCTTTAAATAGACGTTCAGTATGGCTATTATATTTTGCTTTATTTATTGTACAAATGGCTCGTTTTTGTAATACTTGTATTAATTACGACTGATTGGCTTTTTCTTTCAACTGAGAACCAATATTTTGTAATCTAATGATATATATATTTTTTTTTTCATTCATTCCAGTAATCTGTGTATCCTAGCATTGAGGCATAGTATTATCCCTGGGTCACTGAGGTTCAAATTGATGCACTAATGTGCGGTCTATCGTCGGTGACTAATGTGCGCCGAGGAAATCAACTGCCGGCCAAGTAGTCTGTGCCGGTTGGATTCTAGCAGATTTAGCAAATAATAATAATTAAAAAACTGCTGTTGCGCCAATATCCTCGAAAAGAATCAGTGGCGCACCTAGTGTACAGAGGTTGGGTAAACTGATAGTCCAGGTGCGATGCAAAGTTCATCAACAAATGATCGGATGGAGTGGAAACTTAGGAAAGACAAGCGAGTCTGAAATGGCGAGTTTTGAAATGGCGACGGAAAGAGACCATGCTATTTAACGACGTAACATGTTCAGGGAGTGAATTCAGAAGAGTAGGGACAGCATTTGAAAACGCACGAGTCCCAGCATGAGCAGTTTTAATCCTGGGAACAAACAACAAGTGAAAACCAGATGAACTGAGCTCTCTGGGCATAGGTGCTAAAGAAAACATGGAAAATAGATATGAAGGTTCCCCAGAAGAAAAAAATATGATAGTCAATAGTGCAGAGTTTGAAAATGAAGCGAGATTGAACAAATATGAGTAAACTAACAGGAGTAGCTAAGATGTCAAAGAGTATATATATATATATATTTGATTAGTTATATAAAAATGTACACAGGCGCATTATTAATTATTTATTATTATTATTATTAGTAGTATTATTATTGTTGTTGTTGTTGTTGTTATTATTATTATTATTATTATTATTATTATTATTATTATTATTATTATTATTATTATTATTATTAATAAAATATTATTTGTTATCTGATGTGTGCACAAAAGTGGTCGTAAAACATCAATCATCATCATCATCATCATCTGTAGAGTAATGAAGCGATCGTACATTCCATTTAAATTAACCATACACCATATAAACGTGTCGACCATATTGGCGATCGGTCAAATTATATGCTAGTGACCTCTTGTGTGAGATTACTGCTTAGAATATGATTGCCTCAGTTTATTTATAAAAAAAAGAATAAACACAATCCGGAACTGACATATTATGGTCAGTATAATTCGCGAATCTTATAAATCCCACTTATATTTTCGTGTCTTATTTTCATAAATTTCGAGAAAATACTAATCCTCGAAATAATGCTTACTTTCAGCAGTACTTAACAGCATTTTATCGTACGCGATACACTCATATTACTGCAGCAGTTAATACATTTAGGAATGGAGCTACACGAAAACAAAAAAGACACTGATGATGATGACGATGATGACAATATAATTATAGTTGCAATAATAAAATTAACACCCCAACTATTTTTTATAATGAAAGAAAAACCCTGTATTGGTGTAAGTTCAATTATTTACACTAGTATAATCAATTATTAATTAAACTATATGTGACATCCGCTAAACAGCATCTGTTACACAAATACTACGCTGATAAAGACCTTGTATCGATATATATATATATATATATATATATATATATATATATATATATGTATGTATTATATAAATGCCATCCAATATTCGAAACATTGCTTAATATCCATCATCTGACATTTAAAGGACAGGTTTATTATCTACATTTTAATTTTGTGTTCGTGGTTAAGCACACGATTTCAACAACACCTGTCACATAACAATATTGATAAACATCCGTTTCATGATTATATCAAATAAATCCCAACAAAAAATGGAAACACCGTTCGATAGCGTCGGCACACTGATCACTTGACATTTAAACGAGACTGGATTATTTTTCTTTCTACTCTGTATTCGCATTTAATGATATTTTGAAGAGCATTTATGCATTTGTATTATACATTTTTTGAACGAATCACATTAATCGAACAGGGGAGTACGGTGAAATAAATTGTCGAGCATCCTTATAAAAATAACTAAGTCAGAGGTGCATGTTTTAAATTGAAGAGAAAAAAAAGTAAACAAATGCAGTAAAATGGGATTGAATCCTGTAAAATGTTTCACTCAATGCATCGAAGCAGCTTAATTGGGGTTTGTTTCACTTCGTTTATTTAGTTTTGTTTGGATCAATGTCAGCAAAGGCCTCTAAATGTATGCACACACATCATATAATATATATATATATATATATATATATATATATATATATATATATATATATATATATATATATATATATATATACATATATACACACACAAACACACACACAGAGAGAGAGAGAGAGAGAGAGAGAGAGAAGAGAGAGAGAGAGAGAGAGAGAGAGAGAGAGAGAGAGAGAGAGAGAGAGAGAGAGAGAGAGAGAATGATCGACATACAGACAGATAGACATTATTATTATTATAAAGTACACACATATAATTGTGAACATATTACTGTATTTCTCGCAGAAAGGTTTGTTTATTCAATAAAATGCATTAATAAAATAAATGAAAGAAACAGTAAGAGAACTCCATTTAAGAGAATTCCGTTCGAACTAATAATTATAAAATAGCTGAGACATTCAGACAAGGTTAAATGTATCTCATGCCAGACCGAGACGACCGAACTTGCTGTCTGGGATACCTTTATTTCGTTAATACTGATCAACAGATAACATTCAAATGTAATTATATATAATGAATTCCGAAGTCCTGTTTTTCAAACATATTCGACAGGCATACGGCATGATGGATTCGGAATTATGCATTTTTTTAGGAAAATAAACTGAAGACGAGAATGCTATTCAATAAGTCTTTTATACTGGCGAATGGATAGCTGGGGCCTTATACTGAGACAAATCAGCCCCGATATTGCCGTCTGGTTTTGTAACGTGGTCGTAGACCTTTAAAATATGACCGTGCAAATAATTCCAGATTTTCTCATTAGCCAGTAATGCGCCGATTTACCATTGGTTGCTATGTCGGATACGGAAAATGGGCTCGATACT
The DNA here is from genome assembly GCA_025642065.1 of Paralvinella palmiformis. NCBI lineage: Eukaryota > Metazoa > Annelida > Polychaeta > Terebellida > Alvinellidae > Paralvinella > Paralvinella palmiformis. Next base: position 107,111 of record JAODUP010000440.1, on the reverse strand, counting down.
AGAAAAGTCGTCACGTGAAAAGTTCCCCAAAATTACCGAGTGAGGGTACGGTACATTGTAACAATTGGGAAGAAGCTACGATATCATTACCGAATATTGTGTCTGTATCTTGTGCCTATTTTTGTTTATCATAAATTCAATATAACGTTAATATTAATTATCATACAAAGAATACCAACTAGCTATTAAACCTATTACAATTATTTATTTAAAAGAGTATTCGGCATTTTTGGATGATTAATTAACGACATACCAAACTTTGCATTAAGGGAAGAGTATCCGATTTGCACTATGCACCCAGTACTAGGATCTTCAGCCGGCGCTGTCACATTTGAATGTATACATGACAATTTCTACGAAACAAAGAGTAACAATATTTAATGGAATAAATCAGTTTAAAAGTATGGCGGCTCACTTATGTCACTGAATTTTCTAAAAAGGATAGCATAGGAATTCGTAACAAAAGAAGTGTTCGTTGGTATCTTTTGTGTACTGCCTCATATTATTATTTGACTTGAATTTAATCTCCTATCAAATGATTCGTATGTTGTTAATAGAGCTTTTATTGCACGATATGACTACTACATAGAGATATTGTCTGCGTAGTGCACACAACCAGTAAATGCAATATCGGTAAAAGAGCACGATTATACTTGTCATTCAAATTCAATTTAACAGTTTGTAGCCATAGAAGTTTGCATGATTTAATATGACAAATTTGTGCCAAAGAATGTTGTCATATGATATCCTGCCCATTCACTTCATGATCGATTTTTGGTATTTAAAATTATAATTTGTTTACTTCTTTTCTGATTCTTTAACATACTGTTCTGCGACTTCAATTTAATTATGAATATAAAACGAACTTGTTTGCATGTTGATAAGCAAACCTTCGTTACACTATACAATAGTGACGTCGTATACGCACGGATATATCAACTATATACATTACAAATGAAATACTCCATATGTGCTGGTTCGAATCTACAAATAAACTACAATAAATCGAGAGTAAAATAGTCAAACGCGTATAGTCCTATGTGATCCTAGTACACATTACGGACACGTCACTGAATTGTTTGATTCAGCATCCTATACGTTTTGAACAGGTATTGCTAAAAGAATGGGAACATTACATTTGATAAAGTTACCAATTTCCCTCTTTACGCATTTCATCGACAAGGTTATTTTGACACACATACATGTACCACTGGTAGTAATTGTGGTAAGCTGGTCGAGCCCATTTCTCCATATTGTGTGCTATTTCACACAGCTTGCAGTTCTCGTTTATAGTAAGAGTAAAGCGATAACGCTGCTTCCACTGGAAATACTCATAATATTCATCTTCATTCTGTCCCAGTTGATGTAAAAAGGAAGCCAATTCCTTTGGGGATTTGTAATCCTTGACGTTAATGTTGGAATGCGGCGGACTTACGACGTTGTAATCAGCACCACCCAAAACCACTGGTATCATTTCACGATCTAAAGTCCGATATAATTTTTCAGTCACATAATCCTTACAAATACCGTTCTCAAAAGCCAAATAGAATTTGTATTGCTTTTCCCACTCATCAGCACACTGCAGGGATGATACTTGTGGACATTCCAACGTACCACACTTGCCATATATATCCACATCTATATATTTAGATAATTCGGCAACGTATACGTCCCTTTTTGATTCTGCATTGCAATGGCTTACAGCCCATGCAACCGCTTTGGTCTTATTTGCTAATGGAATTCTCGGAACATACCTTCCTTTTTCTGGATTATCCTTCTCTATCACCTTATTATAATAAGGAATGTCAGCGTCGTAACGATAGTTCCAAGTCAGATTGATCTTGTCGTCATATTTAGCCACCCACCATAATTCTGGACAAGGGCGCTCCTCTAACATATGAATATACGTTTGGTTGGGGAATCTCACCGTCGGCCATTCGATATATGGATGCTGGTGCTTAATCACGACAACAGTGGCTTCTGGGATACGGCCTTGATCTCCAGTCAGTTCACAATCAGACCATTCACATCCATTGAATATTCCCGGTTTTTCTGCGTAGCTCGTGCCACAATCTTTCCGGGATGGACAGAACATAACTATTAACTTTGTTTCACGTAAAGGCGTAGCGTTGGCTGTTTTATTCTGGTATTCGGATCCAGAAATGATTCTGCTGTTCGTTTTGAGTAATCCATCTGAGTCATCATCGCCATTAGGTGTTAAAAGAAACGGAGCGTCGGCTTGTTTTTCCATGTAGACAGCGGCGAGGTATTTCCCTGCTCTAAAATCCCGTACATTCAAGAGGAAAAAAACCGTAACCAGAACTATTGCGGTTAACATGAAGAAAATCCTGTTAGAAAGTAGCACCTCGTAACGCCGCATTTTAGACATATTTCAATCTGTCCAGACTTTCTAGAAGAGAATTGATCGGAATACAACTTTGTTGCACAGTAACCCCCGCAATCTTTACAGATCAATCGATTTTCCAAATAGAAAGTCATCCATCATTATATGTTAGCACTTATTTAGGTGGATATATATGCGAAGACTCATTCCTATTCATACACACTACCAAACACATTTTTCAAGTTACACATGTATACACACGTATATATATATATATATATATATATATATATATATATATATATATATATATATATACACACACACAACACACACACAAGGTTTGCATGAATCAATTAACCTGGTAATTTCATTAGTATAAGCGACATTGTTTAATTGATCCAGTCCTGCCAATTCTATTTAAATGAACGCTTTTACAGGAATCAGCGTAAGCCTCCTTTATCGTAATATAATGTAGACACTCTTGAAACAAGTTGTTAAAAATATTTCATTCCATAATTTAAATGGGTAGTGTCCTTGAGGAAATATTTCCAAAGTTAGTCTAACATATCGCTGATGTCGACTATATATATATATATATATATATATATATATATATATATATATATATATATATATATATATATGTGTGTGTGTGTGTGTGTGTGTGTGTGTGTGTGTGTGATTATGAAGGGATCTTTATTTGTTTGTCGAGAGAACACAGCTCGAACAGATGGCTGTGTAATTATTCCCTGGAATACGTCAACACTGGAAGGCCAACTGGAAACACATTTTAGCGTGTCAGTAATATGGAAATCCGTATTCATGGTCTCAATTATGATCAAAAGATACGTAGTAAGCGTGTGTATGAATGATCAAAATCTCACTATATCATTATTCCCATTCCCACAGATTAGTCGCCAACAAAATTAAAACAATACTCGAATCCCAACTGGTTGTCTATGTATGCAAGTCCCGTCCAGGTTCAGATTCCATTATATTAATTTCTGTTAGTCATAAGCAACCTAAATTTCTAAGTCATTAACAAACTGATTGTAGTTTTGTCTTCTAAGAATTAAACACGACATGCTGGAAGGTACCATTGATAGCTGACACGAACACAGGTGAAATAGGACATATCGTCATTGCCATTTCTAAGATAGAGAAGTATTGACCCGAAGATGAATAATTGCCTTGGCCGTGACATTGTTCCTCTTCTAGGTAGACCCATTGAGTATTATCTAATTAGCTATCGCAGCTCATTGTTGTGTTCGCATTCGCACAATGTACAGTTCATATATGCGACAGCCGGATCTACAGATGATCTATTCCACAACAAGGACACCCACTGGCAATCCGATAGTATCGTGAATAGATAGTTAAACTGTGAATTTCCAGACTGTCGGTTTGAATCTGACTCGCATCTATGTTTTGTGGTGGGTGTACCTCAGACATATGCCCCAGGTGTGACCAGCGCTGACGTTATCCAACCCGTTCGCTCACAACACGAACATCTGTCAGAAAACCTTTGTAACAACAAATGATGTAAGACAAACATTTGGTTATGCATGGCACTGCCCTATTCTTTAAAATGATTTTTTTACAATGCCTTTCAGATCTACGTTTAACATCTAATGGCAGTGATGACTCAGTTGGATTAGTCAAAAGAACGCCAAAAAAACAACCATTATTCGATCCAAAGACCATAATAAAAACAGCCAACGCTACGCCTTTAGATGAAACACTTGACAACACTATTGATACCGAAACAAAGTTAATAGTTATGTTCTATCCATCCCGGAAATATTGTGGCACGAGCTACGCAGAAAAACCGGGAGTATTCAATGGATGTGAATGGTCAGATTGTGAACTCACTGAAGACCAAGGCTGTATCCCAGAAGCCACTGTTGTTGTGATTAAGCACCAGCATCCATATATCGAATGGCCGACGGTGAGATTACCCAACTAAACATATATTCATATGTTAGAGGAGCGCCCTTGTCCAGAATTATGGTGGGTGGCTAAATATGACAACAAGATCAATCTGACTTGGAACTGTCGTTACATTCCTCTTCATGTTTCAGTGATAGAGAAGGATAATCCACAAAAAAGGAAGGTATATTTCCATTAGCAAATAAGACCAAAGCTGTTGCATGGGTTGTAAGCCATTGTAATGCAGACACATACTGGCCGAATTATCTAAATATATAGTGGATATATATTGCAAATGTGGTACGTTGGAATGTTCAAGATAATTAACCCTGCAG
>JAODUP010000440.1:67500-97500 GCA_025642065.1 Paralvinella palmiformis | reverse complement strand
GATTACAGTTGAAATCTCAAGAAATTAATTGGGTGTACAAGCTATAAGTCAAATAATTAAATAATAAAATAATAAATAATTTTGCAATTATAGTTCGACATTTTCTTGGACGAGAATTAATATTAATTGATAAGCACCAAGAAGGGGTTTATTATTGCTATACATTGCAATACGGGGAAATCCAATGAGGCAGTTAGATTCAGAGCTATCTAAATCCTTTATAAATCTAAATAAAGGTACGTATGTTCGTATGTTCGGAATTTTGTTTCAAGAAGTCTGCTTCCACGATAGGATCTTTCTAACCGCACTAGTACTGTTCACGCACTGATTAGTCAAATAGCTATATAACATTAGTGACAACTAGATAACTAAGACAAGATCTATCTATTATTAGACCTGAACCCCGTTTAGTAATTCCATAAGGATACGATAACCAATATAGTGTATTTTTGTGACACCTTGATTCAATGTGAAAAGGTGGGCTTAAATACTTATCATCATGTACATTCTTAGTTATGGAAGCATCTCAAAGCATGTTCGGGGACATACTTTCCTTAAAATGCTAACGAAACCAATATTTAAATAAGGACGAATTTTAGATTCGTATTATAATTAATTCTAAGTACAAAAACTCACTTAATCTTCTTGACAAATACCTTTACAATATAATTTGGTAAATACATACTTCAGGAGAGCTATTATTTGATATTATTCCAAATCTATATCTTATATACGGTCTCTGTCTTATCAAGACTATTAGAGATGATGATTTTTTAAAATAATAATAATAATGATAATAATAATAATAATAATAATAATAGTATCAGATATATAGTCTAGCATAAATAAAAACTAATACTCTATTATGAGAGAAATGTTCCTAACATATCGAATAAACTGTTTGTGTTGCCTTTAGAAATTATTCTATACAATAATCACTCAAATTCTAGTAAACAAATATCTAATATACAGCCTTCAGATCCGGTTGAATATCTTAGATCCCGTATTGTTTCCGTCATTTCTTTTCACTGATCCCGTTGAGTTGGAATTATCATCAAATGTCTGATGTGTCGGAGTAGTTTCATTTTCCAAATAGATATCGAGGTACCGTTTGATTGGGTTAGTATATAATAAATATGAAATAGAACAAAACAATATCAGAGCTGTTGTTGTTAAGAAGAAGCGTGTCTTGTTAAAATAAGTAACTTTGTAACCGTACATTTTTGGTATCCAGTATGAAACAGGTTACATTTTTATACTATATATATATATATATATTGAATCCCACAATTATTTGGGTAACATTTAAAATGTATCACACAATTATTTGGTAACATTTAAAAAGTAATCGATTGATTAGAAACGTTCGATTGTAAGTCAAATATACAGAACATCTGGAGTTCAATAATCAATATATCTTTGAAAATAATACTAAACAGCCGGTAATTATGTGATCACTCTTATTCATAGACACAAACCCAGACGCGGGGAGTCACGCACACACAATGACTTCAATGACACATGGGGACTAGTAGAGTTAAGGAATTACCTTTTGGTGTTTTGCAATCCTGTTTCACGGCAGCTATGTTAGCCATCTGCCGTCGGTGACGCTCTCATTCTTAACATCCGGAATTAAACAGTTGAGCTAGACAAATAAACTCTTTATCCTGGTGTGAAATGCATCTCAATAGTTTGCGTTGAATAGTATATTAATAGAAAACTACTTCTACGCTCTCATATATTAATGCTATCCATTAGTAGCAGAATAGTAGCAGAACACATTTAGTCCAATAAGCTGTTATGCCACTAGTTGAAATTAAGACAAATCATTTTACCAACGATTGGAATAAAACTAATCAATCAATTCTGCATTAGTTGAATATTGATCAGGCAAATGTGAAAATGAAAAGAATTATTAAAAATTGGCCAATTTTGAATAGATTTGCAAATATCCCCTCTAAGAATGTTCTAAAAAAGATAGGAATGATAATACATTTGTTAATCTGTTAAAACATGTTATATGTTTTATAGAACGCGTCTTGATAAAATGAAGGCAAACCAGGCATATACCTGGTTTATTAAATATAGAAATTTCTAGGTAGGAAGCAGAAAGGAATACTAAGAAAAATACTCTTTTTTTTAGTGAGTTTTAACATTATAAGTAAATGAATAGAATGACTTGAAACATACTTAATATGTTGATTGATATCATTAGGTAAACGAGACAACAAAACTAACAAACCTTCATGTATGATTTAGAATAAATATTGTTAAAAGATCCCCTAAAGTCATAGCAAGTATTATATCACTCTATTTTTTTTTATTAAACTCTTAATAGCCCTAAAGCAAGTCACACAAATACACTTCACATAACAGATGCCATCATTTGGTCAAAAATCTAAATTTTGGGAAGCCAACATTCTAGAATCAAAGCTTGATTTAGCGAAGAGATGCACCAGAGTTTATGGGTGCCATTGTACCACTTGATCTTAAAAGATATGTTTTGCATAATATTTATCGTTATACATTTTATATACCCCAATTAGTAGGTAATCATGTGGAAGGAAAAAAACCGAATATGTTTCTAAACACTGTATTTAGATAGGCTGAGGAATTGATTCCAGATAAAAAAGGTTTGCTTTTCGTAATTATACATGAATATTGTCCCAGTATCTGATTCTTCACATTTCATCGTCTGATAAAATGTATCTAATATTAACGATTATGAATGCCATGTCTGAACAATATAATCTCCAAACAACTAGATAAGGAACGTAATAATTGTTTTTCAATGTGAACACATTCTTTATAATAATTGATTGACCATTAATAAGCTAAATATCATGAAGGTAAAATTTTAACTCTGGTATGTCCCCTATGGGGATAATGCTGTTGTCAAACCAAGACTCTCGGTCCAACCCACATATGACAAATCTTGGTCATAACGTTTGTAAAATCCAAAAGTTAACTTTGAATTACCATGTGAAAGGCTGAAAAAACAAGAAAACCGGATTGGCCACTCAGTTACATATCGCCGTTTCTACGAAGAACATTTTAAGCGCCCTGTTCGTTATTGTTCACTCCGAGGGAGGCAGCCAAATAATGCTTGAACTATATGATATTATATTAAAGCAAACATCTCCACGGGTATTAAACTGTGTGCAGAGTCCCCCCCCCCCATATTGTGAGTAATTAGGGTACTGCCATATAGGAACATTGTTGACTGGCTAGCTATTATAATCCCGACGTGTCATTCGCAGTATCTGAGATCTGCCTGAAATACGCTGTTCTCGACCATGGGTCAAATAGATCAAGTGGATAGGCGCTTTAATTTATATCCCACCACACCTAACTGCATACACTTAGTGACGCTAAATTAGGCGTGAATGAAAGTTCACTTCGTGACGTACGGAAACGTGTGAGGAGTAGCTGTTAGGTTTGAGTAAATCATAGTATTTACTCAGGTTTGAGACGATATAACAGTCGGACGTCTATCGATACCATCACATCACTGCTTCCATATATAGGTAGTGTACATGACTTAATATTAACTGAAACTGATTTGTTGGTTAGTGCAGCGAGAGCTGATTAAAAGCATACATTTTCATCCTGATTGGGTAACACTTTGGCGTTCAATTGAAATGTTGGTTAGCACGCCGAGAGTTCCTGAAAGGCACAAATGTTCATCCGGATCAGTTAACAACTTGGCACACGACACACCTTTGTTGTGTGTTCAACTGAAACTGTTATGTCGAGAGCCTATAAAAGGGATAGGGTTTCACCCGGATCAAACAACAGCCTGGCGACTCCGAAACTGTTGCACCTCTGTTCGTATGATTGATATAGGTAGGATTTGTTTAGCTATTCGAACCCAGAATGGAACTGAAATCAGCATCTATGGTATCGATTTTTTTATATACAGGTTTCTTTTGAACCACAGCAAATTACTGAATGTAAACTGTAGTGTCAAAATATTTATCTTGTGTATGTTAACCTACTTTTGAACCACATACACGTGTTGTAAACTGCGAGCTGTGGTGTCAAATGGTAATTTTTAAAATTTTGGTTCCGCTTTTTGTGCGAAGCCTACATGAACCGTTTGTACAAAAAAACAAATTAGCTGGGGCCCATAGCTGATGAGTAACCGAAACTCATGTATAGGTCAATGTGGAAATATAGAACATTTTATATTTAGATTGACATATGTATAGTTTTATTTAGATTTAGATTTATGGAGGTTTAGGTCTCAAAGGGTGTTTAGATATGTTGGTGTTCTGTACCTGTGCCTCTCTAAAGGTGTCGTGAAACACACACGCCCGCACACACGCGGGTGCGCGAGTTTTAAATTATAAATATGACATTCTTAACAAGGTGTAATTTTAAATTTGTGAGAATTCCTTTGCATCGGGTATCAATCTGTGTAAAAGACCTTGAGAGTTTAGCCAACTGTAAAAAAGGGTAAACACTGTACCTGACGAGGTTACCGAAATCTTATAATCAGATGAATCTTCGTTGTCTGAATAGCAACCGTAATACAGCAAGGATAATACGACTTTCTTATTAACCTTTGTCGGTTAACCCGATTTAGCGTGTTTGAATAACAAAATACAGTAACACTCACGATTGTAAGATTCATCTTCTGCGTGTTGATACAAATAGGTCATACGAGAAATTAAACACAACTGATGTTGAATATAATTGAAATATTTTACACTTGTCTGTTCGAGTGCACTACAATTAATGTCATGCAATGTCGAATGTGGGAAAGTAACATTTAACCCCTACGATGTTACATTATTTAATTACCCATTTCACTGTTGTATGATCAATCACCTTTCGAAGAGCAAGCCATTGGGATGCACAAAATCATGATGCTACCAATGAGGGATCAGGCTTGATTTTGATGAAATCTATACATTCATCTTAAATAGAAGTATTCAGGTTTTTGTTTTTAGTTTTTGTTTTCGTTTGGATGTTTCTTTTCTTCTTGTTTGGCTGGTTGGTGTTATTTTGGGATATTTGCATAAACAAATATTTGCTTTTACAGAAGGGTTATCTTCATTTATAAAAGATATGATAGAATCGAAATTAATGTTTCTCGATCAAATATATTATTGGGTTCTACAGAACATATTATTTACAGCACACTTGAATGAATTGGTAGTTAGGGCGCTGTATAAAATATAGTATTACTACTACTAAACATCTTAAGTGAATCACATAGTTATGCAATGGACATAAAATATAGAATTCCACCTTTACGTGGCCCAGAAACATGCATCAATATTCTTAATTTAGTGATAATTTCGCTTAGTTCGACAACCTGGTAGATGACAGCGCCCTCTAAAAGTGAGGCCTTCACGCAGAAACATTTTATTGGTGGAGTATACATCAGACACATCGAATCATTACTGGCATATGATCCAACGATTAGAAGAACTCCAATGTAGTTCCCAGCCAACTGTGCCAACTGTTTTAAATATACCTTCTTGTAAATGCTATTTAAAATAGTAAATTGGTTTCTTTGCGGACATATCTGTTTGGGTTTGTTGTTCCTGTATACACTGTTTTAGGTAACGGCCACTGGCAATCGACACAGTTATATTATGAATACGTGATATTATGTTGTTTTAACATTGACACTAGTTTATGACAAGACGTTTTATATTAATAAAACGAGTGCAACTAAACATAGTCTCTGTTGATTGCTACTCTGAGGGGTTAATTGTTAACTAAATGTATGTATATTTATTATTCTTGCACCAGTTGTCTAACCTGGTTGCCTTATGGTACTATATTCACATTTATTTAATTTACAGTTGGTGGCCCGCAGTTTGGTTGAATAAGAATCCACAGACCTTTGAAAGGTTTATGGATCCAGAGCAGGATATATCACGTGTCGTACTTGACTTTGAAAAGAGCTTTCAAGTAGCTAATGACGGAAAGAAATCCCCAAAACACCAAGAATAATACCCTAGTGTATAGATTAACTTTGCCAAAGAAGTACGCGCTCTGGTGTCTGCATTTGATGACTTGCGAAACCCATACCGTGAAGGTAGTAGTGATCTATTTAGTCTCGGTACCACACAGTGTACACTGATGAGGAAATTCGGAAAGGACAATATCGTAGCTTTGTAGCAGAACGACTGCAAAAATCCACCAAACAAGCACCTTATGCTATTTTGGAAAAGAACAAATTGCCAATATTGAAAAACTCCATAATCAAAGAGCAAATTGCAATTTGCATCACTCAAGACCAACTGTACCCTATTTGCTTTACTGTACATTGCTTGTCAAGCTATGGCAAAGCAACCCTGATACCTTCCTTGGGCATGAAAACCAGCCATTACTTCCATCCATATCCGACATGGGTCAACTTCGACAAGGATAAACATTTACATGCTAGACTGTATAACGATGGATTCCCTACCTATGAACCATGCACCCGATGTTGGTGCCAACATCTTCGACTACCCCAGCAAATATTCATCCGATATCTTTTCTCACAGTTGTAGTCTGTCGAAAGATTAGAAATAGTGTAGGACATATATTTGCAAGACAATGTCAAGCAATCGACGAGGGAAAACAGGATGAATAGTGGCATATCGCAACAACAACGAGAGCTTGGGAATGCTCCCGTCCGACCGAATTGAGAAAGCTTCCTCAGGTTCTACCAAAACGATGACGAGATGTGCCATTACCTGGCTGAGTGCATAAGATAATGTGGCGCCAGTGGAAAGGTTCTTCTTAGTAGACTGGATGAGAATGTCATCATGGTGGGAAACTACGAGTACTCACGAGGAAGCGGACACTCGGATACTCTTAAATGTTGCTCACTGCGTAAAGCGTGGGATAAAGAAAATAGCAATCCGCACAGTTGTGATGTGATCATCATATATGTCCCCCACTTCGATGATTTACACATTGAAGAGCTTTGGATAAGCTTTGGTGCAGGCAACCGCTTCCACCGGTGTTATGGTCAAGTTGTTTTATGATTAAGCTCTTTATGTGTTGCTACGTTTATTGTATTATGTTTATAGCTGTAAGATATTAATTCAATCGTAACCCATTGAAAATAAGTTCTTTTAACTGTAAAAATGTTAATATATCAGTATCAGAAATCGAAATGTTATGTGCATCGAGTGATATTATTTTCTTGCGGGAAACATAGTTAACAGATATTGATACTCAAATTTTGACCATTATTAGTAATGAATTTCATGCTAAATGTATTTCTTTAATGGATTCCAGTATACATCTTCTCGCAGGTCGTCCAAATAGTGGATCAGGTATATCATGGAGACAATCTCCAGGTGATAAATGTAATATTTTGGATTTTGATGATGCAAGACTTCTGGGTATTGAGATTGCTATTAAAATAATAATGATGATGAATTAAACTGTTATCTGTTAGTATTTATGTGGTATTTGATTGTACTGATAATACAGATGTTTTCATGCCGTATTTGTCTAGAGTTAATGATATTTTTGAAACATATCCTACTCCATATGTGTACATTATTGGTGACATTAATGCCAATGTAACCATCAAGAACAATCGATGTAGTTCTAAATTTTGTGAAACTTTATTGAAGTTTTGTAATGATGAAGGTATTTTAAAGGCTGATTATGACTACCTTCTTAAGGACTCATACACTTTTACTAGTTCTGCACATAGTACTATGAGCTGGTTGTATCATATACTTACAACCAATACTGATCAGGATTTTATAGAACATATTGATATCGTAAATAACTTTGTATCTTCTGATCATCTCCCACTATTGTTACCTTTGAAATGTGAATGTCTTCATGTTACTGAGCATAACGAATGTAATTTTATTCCACGTATTGATTGGCCCTCCATTGATTCTCCTTCACTTGATGGATATAATAATAACACCTTGATTGTGACATGCTTAGTTCCGATGAAATATTATGTAACAATTCAGATAATAAATTATCTATATACAATATGTATTTATGTATTATTAAGGCTTTGCGTGACTCTAGCTTGAATCTGATTTTCCACAGGTGAAAGAGATATTAATGTTTTCCATATAATGGTTTATAAGTGGGTCAGAATATTAATGTCTCTGCAATTACAGCTAACATGTCATATTTGCTGTCTATTAAAAGAAGAAATATATTATAACATATGTTTCAACTCGTATGGAAATAAACCACATTATAATTTTATGACAGAACTCCTTAATCACTATTAGAGGATATTAACTAGCATAACACTTGACATTGAAATAAGCTTGCACTAAGCATGAAATAGATACATAATGATTATATGCCTTATGTTAAGCATACTTTGATAAAGGTGAGTGTGTTAGGCGTTTCACTATCGTATGCTAAAATATACCCAGTACAATTCATAGAAAAGTGACAATTGTGTAACGCAATTGCTGGCATAGGAACATGCATTTTGTTATCATTCATTATTTTGTAACACATAACTAATTTTGAATGTTAGTTAAAACTAAATATGCTAGTATATATATATATATATATATATATATATATATATATATATATATATAGTCGTAAAAAGTTATTGGACCATGCAAACTATCAGGCATATCTTCACAATTTAATTCATTTAAAGATACTAACTAATATAATAGTCCAACCAAATTGATTATATACAATTATAGACTAATTATGGAAACAATTTTGTTACGGCCACTTTTGTACACAACGCAGGTTAAATGAGCCAAGTGACCTCCAAAGGAAATGAGGCGTTGTGTTTGGATTCAATGAGAATAAATGGAAAGTATTGCATTTCGGCAACTCAAACCAAAAGCACATATAGGAGATGAATGACACGACCTTAGACATATCCGATGCGGAAAAGGACCTATAGGTGTTACTGTAGACGAAGACCCAAAAATTCCACAAGCACATAGCTAATGCTGTCAATAAAAATTCTAGAATGTTAGGCTTGATCAGGAAGACCTTTATACTCCTAAATGAAACAACAGTGCCAAGACTATGCACAGCTTTGGTTAGATCACACCTTAAGTATGGAAATGTGATATGACATCTGAGGTATAGAAGAGTCAAACTAGAGGTTGAGAAAGTACAGGGAAGGGCAACCAAACTGATCCCAAACATTAGCCATCTCCCGTACGAGGACCGGCTTAAACTCCTAAAGCTGTCATCTTTGGATTTCAGAAGGCGACGAGGGGAGGAATTGGCTATTTGAGCATTGGACATTATAGTGTGCCCGAGATACATTATGATAGTACAACATCCAAGTGTACTATGTGGCCAAAGCCAAAACATCAGGTTAAACGGTCTGCATAGGCGAAATTCTCTGGTCTTGATGCCATTAGATTCAGACATATCTAGGGAATAAAACTAATCTTGGAGAACACTAGATCCTGATACAATGGATACCTTATATACGAAATTAAAAGACAATGCCTGTTATGGTATTCCGGTCTTTCTGGGTTGTATTTCTGGAGTGCATATATCCCATTTATCATAGCAATCTATAGCACTCTCCTTTCCAAATGTTTATCGAAATATGACTTAAAGCTGTTCAGACTAGCACAATATATCACTTGTTCAGGCAGGTAGTTCCAGCCATGAATTGTTCTTTGGCTTAAGATGATTCTCCTTAAATCAAGACTCCATCGTCACATGAACACGTTTTTGACTGGTCTCTGGTGTTGTTGTTAGGTGGGAAGATAAAGAAGTTATGGTGATCTAGCCTGTCCATACCATTCATAATCTTAAATACATCGATCATATCCCCTGGTCGCCTACTAAAATCGAAAGATTTTACACTAGCCTTCACTGTGAACAAAAAATCAATAATATTGTGTTCACAGGATAATAATTCATAACGTAGATGCAGTTAATCCCGAGATCTTAAATTTTTATGAAGTTACATAAAAGGTCTAAATTCAATCCACCAATGTATACTTAACTAAAAGAGTGTTCACAGTGAGAAGCCTCAGATTAAACCAAAAGTATTTCATCAATTTTTTCAAAACACCGAAATACAATAATTAAAAAGAATTCTGGTGCAAATATAGAAATTAGTAGGTAGGTAGCAGATGGAAATACTAAGACAAATACCCTTTCCGTGAGTTTTATCATTATAAGTACACGAATAGAAAAACTTGAAACATACTTTGATGGATCTCATGAGGTAAGTGAGACAACTAAACTAGCAAACGTTCATATATGATTTAGAATAAAGTTCGCGAACAGACCCCCTAAAGGTGTCTTAATTTGCATAACAAAATCACACAGACAATTTTATTACAAAATATGATATATGTATGATTACTCACTCACTCACTCACTCACTCACCACTCACTCACTCACTCACTCACTCACTCACTCACTCACTCACTCACTCACTCACTCACTCACTCACTCACTCACTCACTCACTCACTCACTCACTCACTCACTCACTCACTCACCACCACCACCACCACCACCACTCACTCACCACTCACCACCACTCACTCACACCACCCACCACCACCACTCACTCACTCACTCACTCACTCACTCACTCACTCACTCACTCACTCACTCACTCACTCACAATCACTCACTCACTCAATCGAATATTTCCATAAGTAATAGTTTTCGGCAAAATAATTTCCAGTGATAATCTTTCTGGCTAGGTTTATTAAAATAGCAATAGTGTGTTTCGAAGTCGCTTGAACTTTCGCCGATATCTGTTTTAATAAAATTGAATGTATGATGTTAAGACACACTCCATGCAAACAATTTAGATACAGATTTCACGATATTATATAATATTTGAATTTATGCCTTGTGATATCTGCTGGAGGGTCAAATACCTCATAAACATACAAATCCAATAAATACTATGACCTACTCGTCACTACTATAACAATTTACATCGGCGCTTTAGCAGACCGTTATGGCGGAATTGCCGTTCTATATATTAACATTTTCAAATCAGACCTAATGTCTGCTATACAAACTATAATTATAATATAGGGTTTTATTAATGACAAGGAGACTAAAGTTAGCCTTGAATGTCATAGTACAGACTGGACATAACTGGACCTAGGAAAGATAATTCTATTCCCACAAACAACTACGGTGAATTATATATACAACTAAACTTGTTATATAAAACACACCAACCACACGAGCTGTGTCCAATGCCACCGCTCGAGATGCGATGCAGTGTTTCTATTCCTGAGTCAGGAGTACATGCTTTAAGAGCGTACTGTGTCTGCTACAGTCATTTAAATGCTGGATAACCAGGCCAAACACTTAAACGGCGTGCCTCCAAAGACGCAAATAGTGCACGGAATATACAGCTCTAGATCAACTTTTCTTAGAACGCATGGACCTGGAAACATACAGTCTCTACGCACAGAAAAAGGAACATCTTAACCGCAGCATAATATGCTAAAAATTGGTAAAAAGAAAACACGAACCTCAATCTCTGGCACGGGCAATGTGTGTTTTAGCTGTGTATAATAAGGCACAGGCACAGAGAATCTCGAACCGTGAATTCAA
Source organism: Paralvinella palmiformis (assembly GCA_025642065.1). Classification (NCBI taxonomy): domain Eukaryota; kingdom Metazoa; phylum Annelida; class Polychaeta; order Terebellida; family Alvinellidae; genus Paralvinella; species Paralvinella palmiformis. The sequence continues at coordinate 85,968 of JAODUP010000440.1, read as the reverse complement.
ACTCTGGACGTTTCTTCAGGGGACTGAATCCAGAGTGGCGACTTTTCTTGCTGAGACATGTGTAATGTCTCACCAGTCCCTAAGCCGCCAAGCAAAAACAAAAAGCGAATCACCTACAGCCGTGGAGTTTGGGAGTAGAACACCCAAGTCAGATCATGGCAGTAGTGAGAATGTTTAGATTAATTATCTAAGCAGCCCTATTTATAGCTATTTTTTAATTGCTGTATCTTTCTTCAGTGCAATACTATATAAACCATATAACCCAATTGTCACTGTCTTCAAAGATCAGTTTTTACAACGGGCAGGCGTCATGAAGCGACTACTATTAAAACTGTTTATCTTAATTACTATTAAAAGACTGACATCTGCGCTGAAGCAGACCGTAATAGCGCGTCATAGCTTCCGTACTGTTTGAACTATGCTATCATTTTCAAACCTGACCTAATTTATGCTATTCTAACTATTGTAGTTCTTAAATGTTATTTATGACAAGCAGATTAGAGCTAATCTTGAATGTCATAGTACAAACTGGACATAACTGGACCTAGGAAAGATAATTCTATTCCCACATACAACCAAGGTGAATTATATAAGTTGTTATATAAAACCCACCAACCGCGCGAGCTGTGTCCAATGCCACCGCTCGAGATGCGATGCAGTGTTTCTATTCCTGAGTCAGGAGTACATGCTTTAAGAGCGTACTGTGTCTGCTACAGTCATTTAAATGCTGAATAACCAGGCCAAACATCTAAACGGCGTGCCTCCAAAAACGCAAATAGTGCACGTAATATATAGCTCTAGATCAACTTTTCTTGAATGCAGGGACCGGGAAATATGGTCTCCACGCATAGAAAACGGAACTTTCTCAACCGCAGCATAATATGCCTTGTGATATTTGCTGGAGGGTCAAATACCTCATAAACATACAAATCCAATAAATACTATGACCTACTCGTCACTATATAACAATTTACATCGGCGCTTTAGCAGACCGTTATGGCGGAATTGCCGTTCTATATATTAACATTTTCAAATCAGACCTAATGTCTGCTATACAAACTATAATTATAATATAGGGTTTTATTAATGACAAGGAGACTAAAGTTAGCCTTGAATGTCATAGTACAGACTGGACATAACTGGACCTAGGAAAGATAATTCTATTCCCACAAACAACTACGGTGAATTATATATACAACTAAACTTGTTATATAAAACACACCAACCACACGAGCTGTGTCCAATGCCACCGCTCGAGATGCGATGCAGTGTTTCTATTCCTGAGTCAGGAGTACATGCTTTAAGAGCGTACTGTGTCTGCTACAGTCATTTAAATGCTGGATAACCAGGCCAAACACTTAAACGGCGTGCCTCCAAAGACGCAAATAGTGCACGGAATATACAGCTCTAGATCAACTTTTCTTAGAACGCATGGACCTGGAAACATACAGTCTCTACGCACAGAAAAAGGAACATCTTAACCGCAGCATAATATGCTAAAAATTGGTAAAAAGAAAACACGAACCTCAATCTCTGGCACGGGCAATGTGTATTTTAGCTGTGTATAATAAGGCACAGGCACAGAGAATCTCGAACCGTGAATACAAACTCTGGACGTTTCTTCAGGGGACTGAATCCAGAGTGGCGACTTTTCTTGCTGAGACATGTGTAATGTCTCACCAGTCCCTAAGCCGCCAAGCAAAAACAAAAAGCGAATCACCTACAGCCGTGGAGTTTGGGAGTAGAACACCCAAGTCAGATCATGGCAGTAGTGAGAATGTTTAGATTAAAATATCTAAACATCCTTTGAGACCTCTACCTCCATAAATATGAATCTAAATAAAACTATACGTACATCAATCTCCCTTTAAAGTAGGCAGAGGTGTCCATTTTTAGAGCAGAGTTAAATGCATGTCCTGATACCTAGTTTCATACACATTCTGGGGAATCGAATTATCCGGAAAGGAAGGTAGGAAAAACTTTGGCTTGTTATTAGGTTAGCTTCTGAAATATTACATAACAAATAGCCAAACTAAGGGCAAAGGTAAAGGTAAGACTGGAAAAAGAACAGGAACGGCTCCGGTGACGCTTGACAATAGGTTTTCTGTGATGCATGCGATAGATCCAGTATCCATCGAGTCTTAACGTGCTTGTAAGCCGGCACCATAATCTGTGACCACACGGGCCATGGTTAGAGTCAGTAGACGGCCATGGTGCGCACAACAAAAAAGAGTTGGACCTGGCCAGCGACCACCAAGGACACATTAATCATAGGAGAAGAGAATACGTCCAGGATAACTGCTACGCCGCACCATAATGTGGTGCCAGATTTCAGCATTTTGCTGATATGCTAAAGGATAAAGCTTTTCCTGTTGGAGGTAAGTTCCATACACAAATTATCTTAACACAGGGAATAAATGACCGTAGCTGGTAGTATTCAAAATTATTACCGAAAGCGTCATAGACCAATCAATCGATCTATGGGTCATTGTGAATGGGCTACGGTCATACTCAAAATGGGTACTCAGAAATTGTAAATTGATTCGAATAGTTTAATGGGAAGTGTATGGAGAGAAGACACGGCAAATTCAATGGTCCACCACTGATTAGATATTTTTAAACTAAGGCTCTCAGATATCCCTTTTATAAAATAATTAATAACATTTAAAAATGTTCAAGTCACGGTTTGACGACATTAGAAATAAAATTACTAAATAAGAGACTCACATTCGTTCAAAACCCCAAGGATGTCTAAAGCACCGATTTTGGAAGCCAATAGAAATTTCGAGAGGAATAAAATATTTCTATAGCAATGAATGTCACAATTTTAATAAAGCACATAAAGTTTTACATCTATATCAAACTGGGTTCCACCGGAGAAGGGAACTGATCCCGATTTATGATAATGCATAAATAATTTTAGAAAGGAAACAGATGAACTAAATGTCCAACAGAAAAAACGAAACTTAACAATTGAAAAAAAAAAAATTAACACGAAACAATCTAAGTAAAACAAAGATATGGTAATTAAAAAAGCTGATAAAGGTTCAGTAGTATTAATAATGGACAAACAGAATTATATTACTGAAGGTTATCATCAATTAAATAATCATAATCATCATGAAAAAATTAGTGAGACCATATACCCCAGAACGGCGACACAAATAACTGGTATTTTAAATAAACTTAAATGTACAGGTGCAAAGAGACTAGTTGTTGGACTATACCAAACGCAATGGCTCTAGGCAGGCCAATTGTGTCTGACTGTAATAGCCACTTAAACATCCACCCTTCTTATATAAAAATCACATACGATTTTGTAGAAACAATAAAAACATTCACTTTGCCCTATAATTGCTTGCTTATAACATTAGATGTTGAAAGTATGTATATTAATATAGATCACACCAAGGGGTTGCAAACGGCCAGGGACGTAATCGGAATTGATCCAATATATGATCTAGTCATAGAACCTCTAGAATTATCTTTGAAAAGTAATGACTTTTTGTTATTTAATGATGAATGATTCATCCAAAAAGTAACCACTTCCATGGGTAGGGATTAGGCACCACACTACACCGATATTTACGTTGCAAAACTTGAGAAAGAGGCATTACTTAAAAGCCCATTAAAACTTCACCCCTACTTCCTGTATTTGGATGATATTTTCATGATATGGCCACATGACAAGGATGCGTTCTCTGAGTTTCTAAGTATTTTAAATACACATGATCCACCCATTAAATTTAAATCTTCTATCTGTGTGGATTCGGTCAATTATTCAGATACCACAGTATTCAAAGATCCTAAAAATAAAAGGTATCAGATTTTGCACAAACATGCTTTTCATCCCAACCATACCTGTAAAGATTTACTAAGATCGCAAATTATACGATTTTTCAGAATATGTTCTAACGAGAAGGACTTTGATAAGGCATTGGTAATTCTTTTTCAAGCCTTATGTAGAAGAAATTAACCTAAACATTAGCGCTAGGAATGCAGTCGCATTATTGATTTGCTCCAAACCATGAGCATACGAACAGTAAAAAATCTGATATAATTTCCTAAGAATTATATCAAATTTTAATGATGTTTTGTTCTTAAATGTTATTTACAAAAGTAAACTGGTTCATTTACTCTCACACCTGACTCGACGTTTCTATTGCTATGTACACTGATATCGTTATAGGCCACTGGTAGACGACATATTTATATCATGTCCGGTAGGGATCCGCGCTATTTAGCGGTTAAAATCTTTGGATTATACTGTAGTGTATTTGATTGTGGATACAATATATAAAGGGTAACCTACATTCTGTGACTGTTTTCTGGGGTAAGTACTTTTAGAACTGTTCATAATTTTAACATTTGGAATATATTTTCATGGTAGGATCAGGTTCTAAGCCAAAATATGTATTAATCGATGAATGTATAACGTTATTATAGCTAAGCCTTAACAAAACAAATATGTTAATGAAGAAACCAAAATCTTAATATAATTTCTGGATAAGGGAAAGGATTCGTCGGAGTTTCCTATCTATTAGAATATCAGTAGTACAGTGTACAGAGTGGGAACATCTATCTTAAGATCTCAACAATCAAAGTTTTCTAATCCCAGCTTTAACGAATACATCAAGTAACGAATACAACTAGGGTGCCCAAGTGTGTTGCGGACTTAAATCCGTATGCTCGGCCTTTCCTATTGGCTGACGTGAGCTTAAGCAGTACGTATGTGATACTGTCAGTCATCCAGCGTTGTTATATGGCACAGACACGGCACACGACTAGGCTAGGAACGCAACCGCAACACGGACTTGCTCACACAAAAACACCACCCTACGAACAATCAAAGACTCCCCTAAACTGAACTAAACACATTATTACTTCGTAGCAGTCATCTACACGGTCGGTGAACAATGATCAGCTATCAGAATACAATGCCGATAGGACTGATATGTACTAGAACCTCATAAACCACCCGAACAACGAATGAACCGTAACGCAATGACAACACTCCGAATAGATCGCCAACTACCAGCATACATGCCTAACCAAACAAATCAGGTGGTGACATTGATTTAAAACAAACAATACTGTTCAATGCAAATATCGTTAACCCGTACTGATATGAAATAATGATAGTAAACCTCATACACGTGTATCAATTTACAACTATTTGACCACTTGTATGTTGTTATGTTATTTTATTATAGCTTACTGGATATGTTTATTTGGGCACTCTTTATAGATATTAATTCTTATTTCGATATTTTCATTATTTGTTTTTAATAATTTATTTAGTGATTCGTACCTTGGCTTCTTTTCTGAATAACCATCTGATAATATTTTACTTCTTCACACACACACACACACACACACACTATATATATATATATATATATATATATATATATATATATATATACCATCACACGAAATTCCGTCTATGGTATCAGCGCGCCTCCGAGGTCTAACGGTAGCGTGTTGGACCACAATTACTACCACCCGTGTTCGAATTCGCTTCATTACTTTGGAGGTAAGTCTAAAATATCTATCATCATCATCATCCTTATAGTATCCATATATATATATATATATATATATATATATATATATATGTATATATATATATATATTGATACCATAAACGGAAATTCGTGTGATGGTGATGACAATACAGCTTTATTCTAGTCTTATAGAGCGTTAATTTCGAGCTCACATATATATTCTATGCTTGAATATAAACACCAAGATAAAGCAATACAACATTTCACGAATGCATAGTATACATGTCACTTCAAAGTGGAATTGATGCTTCCACGTATTTAACTCCCCCATTCCCAACCCCAAACCCCAACTTCCAGAAAGACCAACGTTAGGTTAGTTAAATATTGGAAAGTGTAACCTAGAGTTTTAGCGATTCGCTAATTTGTATCTAATTTAATTGACAAACATAAACCATATTGTCCTATTTCAAAGAATAATGAGTCAACTAGTGCCGAGATTAGAAAAAAAAATAGTGAGCTCCGGTGGCCTAGCGGTTAAGCACTCGGCACTTTGTGCTAACGGTCACAGGTTTGAACCCCGTAAGAGGTCGAAACCTTTTCAGAGATTAATTTCTCGGCTCACAACATCGTTGGTGGATGACCACGTTAAATGGCGCTGTCGTCTCCACTGGATTATTTAAAATAAAGGGGGACTTTTCGGCCCCATCTTTCCGTACTGCTCCCATGTGAGTGGTGGGGGATGAGGTTTCTCAACCACTCCAACATAGAGGCTGTGCGGAATAAGCGACCTATTGGCTAGTGTTTATGATCTGTTTAGTGGTATTAGAGTATTCAATGCTACGTCACGAGTATTTTGGCATACGTTTTCAATTCGTGGTATTGTTTTGAGTGAGTGGGTGACAAATAAAACACCCAGATTTATGAGACTCTAATAAATAAGGGAGTAGAGCTATTGATATCTCTAGTTGGATTGGGCTAGAAACCATCTCTGCTGCCAACCAGGTCATTCGCAGCATGTCATCTTCATCCAGATTCCTGCTTTACCGGATAGATGGTCGTATTCGGGTCATCAGACAACAACATGAGGCTTATAATGAAGATTGCATCGTACCTAGAGTCCAAGCAGAGGGCGGTGGAGTTACAATATGGGGTGTTTTCCACCATGGTGGAAATTATGATCTTCACATTGTCGACGGAAACCTGGATCAGTACTAGTACCTACAGATCCATGAGGAAATGTTATTGCCATTTGCTCGTCTGACATTTGGGCATAATTTTGTGTAACATGATGATACCGCTAGGCCTCACAGAGCTCGCACAGTGGTCAATTTCATGGAACTGAAGGGATCGAACACATGAAATAGTCAGCAGTGTCATCGATGCATGGCACGCTCTACCCCTTCAAATCCTGACAACCTTGATTGACACCATGCCTCGACGAGTACAAGCTCTGTACGATGCCCACGGTTGTTATACCAAATATTGAACTGGATTCGTGTGCCTTATTGAACACTCTAAATAATCAGAACGTCAGAAAGTCGATTTCCTGACAAATTCCTGCTTTATTTAATGCATTGCTTAACGGCCACATATGTCGCATATTTAGCATTTGGGCAATAATAATCATATTTCATTATATTCAACATGATCCAGAATACCCATTGTCTTTCAAATGCATCAATATATTCCTCATATGGTAATTATATCGATAACTATATAAATTTCATATAGCCTGATACTTTCGCTGGAAAAACTTAATTCTAAATGAGAAATAACAAACAATAAGATTATATTCCATATTTATTTTCAAGTCTGTATAAACAATTCATTATTATCGACACAAAACAAGACTGTAGACGATGTACTTCAGACAATAATTAATCGAATTTATGGATTAATGACAATAAAGTATTAAAATGAAAGGCAAAATATTAATACACGGCATAATTGAATAATATACGCATAAATCATAATAAATTTAGATCAATACTCATAGCAGCGAAACAACACGAATCAATCCAATAGCAAAGACAGCTTTCAACTTACTCAAGTCTTTATCAGGTTGCATAGAGTGTCTAATCTTAGTTGTTATAATTTAGGAATAGAGACCAATTGCCGTAGCCTATTAAGCACACACACCTGGTACTGATTTCTGTTGTGGTGTCTATAAAGCTATGTTTTTGCCATTAGGATTGCCAAATTCCTCGAGGTTTATTTACATAATTTTCACTAGGAAGCGAAGCACTTAAGCCTGTAGATATTTTAAAACAAAGGAGATGTGACGTTTGATGTCTTTGCTCTACTTATATAACCCGATGTTTAGAAAATATGCCAATAACAATTGAAGGTAATTAATATGTTTATACAGGTGTGAAAATGCCTGCGTAATTGCGTTGATAATAGGAAAATAAACTTAAAGGGAATTAGTCGCAGCTTCCAATGTGACCATTGATATTAAGATATTTCACTCCAGTAACATAGTAACAGTGGGTTGAGATTTTTGTATTTAGGGCGATTGATGCTTTACTGAAGTGATGTTTGTGACAAACATTTTCAGAGCAACCGAATACATTCTATTAATTTGAAGGTATTTATTTCAACCTATAGAGTTTTATGCTTAGTGTACCCAGTGATGATTCTCTATTAATTATGTTCTAAAATTCTTTGGTTGAAGTATTTTATCATGTTTATTTATTATTCTTGATGATGATTGATGTTTTACAATGACTTTTGTGCAAATGGTAGGCTAAATGGGACGAACGATCTGCAAGATAATGAAGCGAAGTAATAGATGAAACACCCTTCAGATATGCCCACGACGAGATTCGAACTCAGTTGGTAGTGGTCTGTGATCCAACGGGCTACCAGTTAGACCATGGAGGAGTCCGTTATTATTCTTGAAGCCAAATTGCCTGTTCTATAAACGGTATCATTAGAGTTACAGTGTCACTCCATTCGGCTGATTCTAATACATCGTCTGAGTATATTTGGTTTAGCCCCCCTGTTGGTTCTAATAATTTCAGGATATCAATCCAAAAGCTTTTTCGTTTAATCTATTAATTCGGTCCTGCCAATCAGAACCTGTGTTATGTATTTGTTCAATCGATACTAAAATATAATCACCGAGAGATGGATGATGGAAACCAAGAAGAGGGGACTTGTATACTTGTGTAAATGTGTAAATAAAAATGAACGTAGATGTTTGCTTTCATTTAAAATCGGTGGCCATTGGCTCTTATGTGAAGAGATGAACTTGTATGTGTGTGTTTGTGTGTGTTTGTTGGTGTTAGTATATGCGTGTGTGTGTGTGTAGGCGAGCGTGCCCGCGCACGCGTGCGCTAAGCAACAGCATATTGCATAGATCATATTTTTGAGTTAAACCGTTAATAGGAACAATATGACACACCCCGATTTTCAAATAGCACAATCGTTTTGTTACCTATAGTAGCATCTATGATTTGTGTTAAAATGTTGTCATTTCACAAACATTCATGATATTATTCATAATGTTCACATTTTGAAACGAGTAGAAATGCCAAATACTAATACTGGATGTTTGATCAAGATTCATGTTTGTTAAGGTACTATTAATCAAATTCAGAGGCGGGTATACAAATATATTGCTTATTTTTAAATGTCGTAGATAGTATAAAACAATTTGGTAGATATTCCATGAGAAAGGAATAAGCTATCTGTAATTAAAAACTACTTAATTGGCTCTTATTGTAAATATACGTTAATATAATTCTTCAGAAAGCATGTTAAGTGAGGATAAACTACCTAGATGCCTCTTATTGTAAATATACGTTAATAAAATTATTCAGAAAGCGAGATAAGTGAGGATGAACTTGTTTTCGAAATTGATCCTCATCTCAGAGAAGAAAAAGAGAGATCCTAAACGATATGAGGTACTTCTATCGCGTAAAACTTACGGTTGGAGTATTGAGTACCACTTTCAGCGTGCTGTAACACCACATTCAAAGAGAATTAATACAAATATTAGAATTCTTTTAGACCATGTTGGTATATTACATATGCGAAATCCCAAACATCATATGTATTTATTTATTAAGAGCAATCATATATTTTGTCGTACCTCACCACTCCTCACTGAACCCCTAGCGATGAGATGCTATTCAAATTGCTACTAAAAGTTTTATATAATAGTTTATAAACGCTAATCGATTTTGCACGGGACAGTCGCTGTTCCCGGCTGAATCATATGTACTGACTTAGATCTCACTATTCTAATCGTATAACTTTAGTGACTTACATTTACCATAATAGTTCCATTTATGTACTAAAATATCTTATTACTATTGATTTATTTTGAAGTATGCTAAATGCAGTAGTGACTTCTTTGTAGCTGCCTTCAAATTTTATTTGTAAGACCCCTTCATTACTGCTAAAGGAGGTTAATAACCTAAAGTCAAAATAAACATTTCAAGTCTCAAAAATGTGCTGCTTGCAATTCTGCTTGTTTCTAAGCTTGTTTCTAATGAAAATCTACTTAATCAAGACACCCTTAATTTTGTATTTCTAGTAATATATACTATAACTTGTTTTTAACATAACGTTTATGCACTGCTGATTCATTGCAATCTCGGGGAGGAGTAAAATATATGTCATTGGGCACACATAATATAATTTTCATAAGGGAATGTAGCCATATTTCTTCCCCCTATGAATGGCGGGAGGGATTTCTCGGCCATTGTTTGAATATAACCACCTGTATATTTAAGATGCCCTCGATATCCATATACATGTAGATATAAAGAGATAACATGAAATACCTAAATAATTCAATAACATATCAACATGTCTATAACCAACAAACTAAATATTATATAATAACATTAGTAACAACTAGATGAATATAAAAATGTTGCAAGTTTCATTGAAAGTATTCCTAAACCAGCTGCAATAAAGCATCCTTCCGATTCACTATAGCAGTCAGATACTTTAGGTCTACCAGGTGGCATCTTATCTGGAAAAGTCCATCTGTTAAATACCCAAAATTCATAAGGTAGCTTTTCTGTTAATATCATATTTTACGCGAACAATTGGGATGCATTGCACGTTAGGATAAAGAGATCGTCACCGATGGAGGCAAACTAACATACCTGTCGTGTAACAGGATTACAGTATGGCAAACGAAGGTTGTTTTAGTATTATTTAACACAATGGTTATCGAAGTGAGAGAACCGCTGATGCGAATAAAACACGCATGTTTTAGTGTTATGTTTAAATCGATAAGCATAAAAACAAATTAAACAGAGAAGCTCGCATTCCTGAGAATAGATTTTATCGAATAAAATTGCTTCACTTAAAATTGATAAAGCCACAAAGTTCATGTCAAATATCAACTGATGCACACCGATATATATGTGTGTGTGTGTGTGTGGGGGGGGTGCATCCCTACGTCTTGGTTTATGTCTATCAATCAAATGTATCACATAATTATGGGATTTTTAGTATTCTGTTCAAATAAATATTGATTAGTTGACTCCAGATGTTCTGTATGTTCTGCCCTACAATCGAACACTGTCTAATAAATCGATTAATTTATAAATGTTACCAAAATAATTGTGTGAATGAATGGTATTCACTTCTATTATATATATATATATATATATATATATATATATATATATATATATATATATATATATATATATATTGTAGGATTAAATTGAAGCTTTGTCTGATAACGGACAACAAAATGTGCGGTTACCAAGTTGTACGTTTTAGCAAGACACGTTTCTTCTTAGCAACAACAGCTCTGATAATGTTTTCTTGTTTCTCTTATTTATTATATACTAACCCAGTCGAGCGGCACGCCGATATCAATTTCGGAGATAAAACTACTCCGACGGCTGACGATAATTTCAACTTAACAGGATCAGTGAATAGAGATGACGAAAATAATCCTGGATCTGGTGACCATCTTGAACGATCCAACGCTTCTTTTCTAGGCGAATCGCTTAGGAGTACTGAAAATAATAAAACAGAGTTAATAGTGGTGGTCTGTCCTTCAGGGAAAGACTGTGACACAAGCTTCGCAGGAAAACCTGAAACGTTCAGTGCATGCGAATGGTCAGATTGTGAAATAAGCATAGATCAAAGTCGCATCCCAGAAGCCACTGTTGTTGTCTTTAAGTACGAAGATCCCTATCCCGAATGGCCGAAGGTGAGATTCCCAAACCAAACATACATTCATATGATGTGTGAACGACCTTGTCGAGAGCTGTGGTGGGTAGCTAAATATGACGACAGGATCAATCTGACTTGGAACTATCGCTACGACGCTGACATTCCTTATCATGTTTCGGTGATAGAGAAGGATAATCCAGATGAAGGAAGGTATGTTCCGAGAATTCCATTAGCCAATAAGACCAAAAGTGTTGCATGGGCTGTAAGTCATTGTAATGCAGAATCGAAAAGGGACATATACGTTGCCGAATTATCTAAGTATATAGACGTGGATATATATGGGAAATGTGGTACGTTGGAATGTTCAAAAGCATTAACCCAGGATTGTGCCGATGAGTGGGAAAAGCATTATAAATTCTATTTGGCTTTCGAGAACGGCGTCTGCAAAGATTATGTGACTGAAAAATTGTTTCGGACTTTAAGTCGTGAAATGATACCAGTGGTTTTGGGTGGTGCTGACTACAATGTCGCAAGTCCGCCGCATTCCAACATAAACGTTAAGGATTACAAATCCCCAAAGGAATTGGCTTCCTTTTTACATCAACTGGGACAGAATGAAGATGAATATTATGAGTATTTCCAGTGGAAGCAGCGTTATCGCTATATTCTTCCTATAAACGAGAACTGCAAGTTGTGTGAAATAGCACACAATATGGAGAAATGGGCTCGACCAGCTTACCACAATTACTACCAGTGGTACTCATTTGTGTGTCACAATGATCTTGTCGATGAAATGCGGAAAGAAGGGAATTGGTAATGTTATCACTTATGGTTTTACCATTCATTAATCGAAACATGTTTGAAACTTGGGCTACGTTGGAATGGCAAATATAGGTAAATCATGCGGAGATTTGGCGCTATATTTTGGGCGAAGAACTGTTCCCAATTCTGTTTTATATTTCTTTTTCTGTATATTTAGATTTCTGTTAGATTAAAGCAAGCAAATTCGTTTTGTTTTGTAAAGTCGCTGAACAATCCGTTATATTATCAATAAATAAATAAATACAAATAAAAAATAAAAAACTGCTTTATCAAATTATTCTACGGGTACGTTTTCAACTAACTTTTATCATAAATATTTCTATGTCATAATTTTAAATTTGAGTAATTTTTATATTGAATATTCCCTTACAACAGACCCAAAGAGTTTTTATATGTTATGAACAGTTTCTCTCACCATAAACTATTGGTTTTAAAATTTGCTAGACAAAAACCTGATATTATTATTGAAGAAAACATGTCTTTAACAATTGTGATAAACCAGAAACCTTATGTAGGATTTAGATTTGGAATAATATCAAGCAATAACACTGCTGTAGTATTTAATTACCAAATTATTTTATAAGGTGTTTTACTTAGAAGATAAGAGTGAGTGTTTATACTCATAACTAATTATAATACGGATTTAAAATTCATCCTCATTTAAATATTGGTTTCGTCAGTATGTTAAGGAGAGTATATCTGCAAAATGTTTGGAGATGCTTCCCTTACCAAGTATGTAATTGTAATAAGTATTTAAGCCAACTGTTCTACGATTTACACACACACAAACAAACAAACACACACACACACACACACGCGCGCGCGCGCACACACACACACACAGCACGCGCACGCACGCACACGCACACACACACACAGCACAGGGAGAGAGAGAGAGAGACACACACACACAAAACACACACACACACACACACACAATGGCTGCATTGTCAGACACATCCAGTAATTGTTCGTTTATACACTTTATCCGCTATTGTATTTGTCTTGGATCCTCATTGCCAATTAGGTTTGGCCTGACACTCGTACTCAATTTATTTGTTGCAGCAGCATTAGTCAATTGGTCGTTTGAGGTATACGTTATAAGATTATTTGATGTATTATTATACAAGTAGTTACTGATTGTGTATTACTGTATAAACAGAAGTAGAGCTGAAATTTGTTGAAACAGTCATTGATAATGTCTTGTACGCAGATAAAATGAATGTAAAGTCTTGGCAACAAAATACCCTTCTGATGATTATCAATTAACATTAATAGTCGTTCAAGAAAATGATGAACTCTAGTTGCAAAAGTAAATAATATTTACTTATTTGACTCTGATATTTAATTTCAAATTACAAACTAACCAATTTAAGTTATATGTTGGTATTAAATCATAGCTTGAACACCCAATTAGTTCCGTGTAATATCTACTGTAACCATGGGCAACAATTTTGCACAGTTTTTTTGTTATACCCACAAGACGTTTGTTTGAGTTTCGTTTTAAACCGGGTGTATCCTTCATTATAATTATTTTCTAATTCGTGTGGATACCGGAAACCGAATTAAGCAACATATTTATACTTTATTCGACTATATCTAAAAATATATACTCCGTTGACTTTGGCATCATACCTATGCTTAAGTGGGTTTAAAGCAATCTCGTATATTAATTTTTGCTTTGACATATGTATTGTTATGTGGCTGTAAGAGAAACTAATTTAATAAACACACTAGAAACAAACTGTATCTGGTTATTCATATCCAGGTCACTGAATGAATAGTTATCCATAGTGTTTGCTATGCACGACATAAACTGAGGCATTTACATTATTCCAGTTTGAGAGACTTTGATAGTTGCATATCTGGCGCTGATAATGTTTGCTTGCGTGCTATTACATAAGTAGAAATGCAAACAGCAAATTTTGGAGAATTGTAGTATATATATATATATATATATATATATATATATATATATATATATATATATATATATATATTATGACTTTAGTTTATTCACCTGCTTCAGCAGCAAAAACGTATTTAAAAAGAATATTTGATGGTTGCTATAAAGTAGTTACTACAGTATTTAGCCTAGTTCAAAAGCAATCAATAATTATAAGATATCTTAGTACACAAATGGAAGGCTTATGGTAAATGTAAACGATTAGAATAGTGAGATATAAGTTACTACACATGATTCACCCGTCGACTGCAACTATTTCGAGCAAGATAGATTAAACGTTTATAAACTATTATATATGTCTCCTACTTGCAATATTAATAGCATATCCCTAAGGTTTGGACTCGGAGTTAACAGGGACTCACTCAGTGAGTAGCAGTATAGTACGAGACAAATATATGATGCTTGAAATGATAACATTTTGAATACTATTTCATTTCCTCGTTTATTTGAAGAAACGTCTAGGTGTCTGGATGATTATATTTCTAGCTAGCTAACTTATAAACTTGCTGTACGGTATTTTTCAGCTCACTTGCATGCCTTGTTTTAAAAGAAGGAACAATCTTTCCACGATATATCTCTTTTTATGGGCAACTTCAAATATAGTTTTGATTGACCCGCTGAACGCATATTTAGGTATTGTATTCTCTTGTTTGATTAACGAAATTTTTCTCTAGTAATAATAAATACATAGATGTCACCAGTTTTTAAAAAACAAAACAGCAATTTTAACTGAAGCACAATACAAATATATATAAATAGAGTTATTGCCCTGAATTAAAAAAATGAAAACTTTAAAATGTTATGTAATCAATACCTCAGCATGATCGATAAGTTTTCCAATATTTTCAGCAATTATTTTTAAATACAGTATTACCGCACGAGAGTTTATTTCTTATGACCAACTCAATTTCGAAGGCTAGCCAGCATTTACACACTTGTATAAACATATTAATTATAATCAATTGTCATTGGCATGTTTTTTAAACATCGGATTATACAAATAGAACAAAAAACATTAACCATCACACCTCCTTTGTTTAAAACACCTACTGGCTTAAGCGGTTCGCTTCCTAGTAAAAATTGTGTAAATAAACCTCGAAGAATTTGGTAACACTAAACGCTCAGAAATTCCTATAGGCACTACCATCAATGGTAATGACACAACACAATTCAACACCAGCTTGCTGTGCTTAATAGGCTGTAGGTATGAAACTCTGCCCAAATTTCAAACAGTAACGTAAGTCATTCTAAATTCTTATTCTTTATTTAAATACATAAGAAAATACTATTACAAAACAAAATTTAAGCACGATTGAGCAAGAAAACAGATATTAAATATTCAACAATGTGTATTTACAGCTAATATGTGCATGTACAGTAAATATTCAGTGTCGAAGGCAATTCTGAGGCAGTAAATATGCAGATATTTGGGAAGTAATTATTAATATGTTTCATGTGTAAAATATCACGTATCATACTGTTGATGATAGCTAAACTGTCATCAATGCATGGATATACGGGGTATGAATTTTTGATGCTGTTACATACGTATGATCGATGTACTCACCGCATTGATGATAATATTGATATTGTATTGCTTATATAAGAACCATTAGCATTAATAACCAATCGATAACAAATAGATGCGATTACATAGGTAGATTTTGTTAGGGCATTAACAAAAGATGTATAAGTGCATGTTTGGTGTGTATATCATCACATACATATATAGTAGTAAATTACAATGGTTTGTCGTTGGCAGGTTGAGTAACATGCGAATAACTTTTAATGCAACCCGATGAAGTCTTATGTAAGTTGAAATCAGTCGTTGCTATTGGCTTGCGTCGTATTGTCTCGCTGCTACGGGTATTTATCTGCATGTGCTATAATCTATGATCATATTATTCAATTATACTATGTAGTAATATTTAATTTTCATTAATCCAAATGGTGGATCAATTCTTCGCTGTTGTTTGCAGCGCAAAGCCTTGTTCTGTGTCGATAATAGTGAATTGTTTATATTTATATTTGTATGTTTAGTACGCATTTGAACCGCCAGATGATACCACAAGACATACTATGCTGCGGTTGAGATGTTCCGTTTACTGTGCGTGGAGACTGTATGTTTCCAGGTCCGGACATTCTAAGAAAAGTTGATCTTGAGTTGTATATTCCGTGCACTATTTGCGTATTTGGAGGGACGCCGTTTAGGTGTCTGGCCTGGTTATCCAGCATTTAAATGACTGTAGCAGGCATAGTACGCTCTTAGAGCATTATAAGTACTTCTGACTCAGGAATAGACACACTGTACCGCATCTCGAGCGGTAGCATTGGACACAGCTTGTTTGTTTGTTTTGTTGTTCCGGGAGAATCCCAAGCTGTCGCTTATTCGGCAAAGCCTCTATGTTCGAGTGGTTGATAAACCTCTTCCTCTACCACTCACAGGGGAGCAGTACGGAAAGATGGAGTTGAAATACCACGGGGGGAGACGGAAGCACCATTTAATGTGGTCTGCCACCCACGATGTTGTGAGCGGAGTAATTAATCTCTGGGAAAGGTTCGACCTCTTACGGGGTTCGAAACTGTGACCGTTGGCACCAAGTGCCGGGTGCTCAACCGCTAGGCCACCGGAGCTAACTGGGGACACAGCTCGCGTGGTTGGTGTGTTTTATGTAACAACTTTAGTTTTATATATAATTAATCTTAGTTGTTAGTGGGAATATAATTATCTTTCCTGGGTTATGTCCAGTTTGTACTATATCATTAAAGACTAGCTCTAATCTGCTTGTCATAAATAACATTTAAGAACGTTATTACTACAATAAATTTGAATAGAAGTTTGAAAATGTTAACACATAGTGTTAACAGTACCGAAGCTATGACGCGCTATTACGGTCTGCTTCAGCGCAGATGTCAGTCTTTTAATAGCAATTAAGCTTTGAAAAATGGCTATAAATAGGGCTGCTTAGATAATTAATCTCAACCAGGCTGTGCCAAAGAAGGTAGAACCCAGGGATAATCCCCGAACTACAAGCAATTAATCTAAGCATTATCACAACTGCCGTGATCTGACTTGGGTGTTCTACTCCCAAACTCCACGGCTGTAGGTGATTTGCTTTTTGTTTTTGCTTGGCGACTTAGGGACTGGTGAGACATTACACATGTCTCAGCAAGAAAAGTCGCCACTCTGGATTCAGTCCCATGAAGAAACGTCCAGAGTTTGAATTCACGGTTCGAGATTCTCTGTGCCTGTGCACCACATAATATTACTGTTGAATGTAAACTGTGGTGTCAAAATAGTTTATGATATGTATGTAGCAAGTCACCATTGAACCACACGCACGTGTTGTTTGTTGCGAGCTGTGGTATCAAATGGTATGTTTTTACGTACTTCCGCTTTTTGTACGTAGCCTGCATGTAGCCGCTTTCCTGTGGGCGTGACATATTTGTGGAGGTATGGAACATTTAATATTTAGATTAATGTATGTATAGTTGTATTTAGATTTATGGAGGTAGGTTTCGAAGGAGGTTTAGATATGTTGATGCTCTGTGCCTGTTGCCTCTTACTATGTACCCTAAAACGCACATTGCCCGTGCCAGACATCTTATCTATTTCCATCCAGATTCCTTATTACACCAATGTAAGAAAGTTATGTCGTTATTAAAACATGTTGAGTTTATTAGCTTTGTTATGTATAATGTAGAATCTATATTGTTGTCCTCTTATGTGGTCTGGCGAAACGACCTATTAATTCATACAATGCTGCTTGATGGATTTATACTCCTGGAGTCGTTTGTTACTCCGCAGGCATCTCCATGGGTATTAAGCTGCGGACAGAGTTTTTCCCATATTATGAGTAATTAGATTACACTGATATAGGAAATTTGTTAAATGTATAACTATTATAATCCCGACGTGTCATTCGCAGTATCGGAGATCTGCCTGAAATCCGCTGTTCTCGACCATGGGTCAAATAGATCAAGTGGATAGGCGCTTTAATTTAGATCCCACCACACCTA
>JAODUP010000440.1:42500-65000 GCA_025642065.1 Paralvinella palmiformis | reverse complement strand
CCGTTTAAGGCGTCGAATGAATTGTGATGGTCCTCCTCTAATTTAAGTGCGGTACACTTCATCGACATTTAAGGAAACAGCCAGAAGAATGACAATCCAAAGGATTTTGTCCAGCATTCCGTTAATTCACTTACGCCAGACGGCAACGCGTTCGAAATAGAATCGTGCTGGGTTTAGTTGGCATTTCTAGCTTCATTCTATAATTACCAAAATAATTATGTACTGCGATAATAATACTAATTACTAAACTTCTATAGTGTCTCTAGCCTCACAAATATTCGAGCTGGGTGGCTCACCTATTACAGCGGTTGGGCAAACTCATAGTCCGGGTACAATATGAAGTTTATCAACAATAAATACATGGAAAGGAAACTTAGGAAGGATAAGCGAGTATTGAAAAGGTGAGTTTTCAAATCGTGACGGAAAGAACCTATGCTATTTGATGACTTTTAACATGTTCAGAGAGTTAATTACAAAGCGTATGGACAGCAACTGAAAAGGCACGAATCACAGCGTGGGTTTTAATCGTGGAAATAGACAACAAGTGAAAACCAGATGAACGGACCTCTCTGGGCTTGGGTGCTAAATAAACCATGGGAAATAGATATGAAGGTTCCCCAGAAGAAAACCTTTGATAGGCAATAGTGCAGAGTTTGAAAATGATGTGAGATTGAACAGGGAGCCGGTGAAGAGATTTCAGAAGTGTGCAAAAGAATGTGAAAACCGAGAAGACTGTGACAACCCTAGCTAAGCAGTTCTGAATACACTGAAGTTTTAAAATATCCTTAGATGCAATGTTATAAAGAAGAGAGTTGCAGTAATCGAACCTACTAATAATGAGTGATGTAGTAATGGTTTTGGCGACTGGAATATGATGAATACGGCAAAGCTCACGAATATAATAGAAGCATTTTAGAGAAATATGTTTTCTGAAATTAAAATCGCTATAAACTTTAACGCCAAGATTACGTACAGTATCTGATGTTGTGATTCTATGACTGATGATGTTCGTAGGGAAGAGTACGTTTGTTGCGTAGTCTGGATGTACCTATAATGGTGAAATCTGTTTTGTTGGTATTGAGCTTAAGTTTATTGTGTGTCATCCAGCCGAAAATATCACATTGAGCCAGCCACTAAGATGTTTAAGGGAAAGATCAGTGTCTGTTGTAAATAAAGATATGTATACATGGGTATCATCTGCATATACATGATAGCATAATTTGTGGCTGTGAATAAGTGAGCTTATTGGTGTGGTATACAGAGTAAACAGTACTGGTCCAAGAATAGAGCCTTGGGGAAAACCGGAAAACAAAGGCACTGCCATTGACAAACAAGTATTCACCTTATGATTATCATCATGGTCCTGCAAAACACAAAATAATTTCCATGATGCATCGAAGCAAGGAAGTGACACATGTTCGCCATGTTTGTTGATGCATGTCACACAAAATATAAACTTGACATTTAGCTGACATTTACTCAAAATTGCTAAGCACTTTAACTTTTTCAACATATTTGGCTTGATTAGTGCCACTTTGTACTTACCGTTTTTCAAAGAAATTGTTTTGTTAATCCATAGGGAATGGTAGCAGCAGCTAGTTAGAATGTGCAATTATATTACATTGGGCCCCAGGTATTTAACTGACCTCTATCCAAGGAGTTATCATATCAGAAGAGGTATTGTTTTCATTTGTTTTGAATGTATAATAAGATTATTATAATGTATGCACATTTTGTTTTGTGACATGTAAAATGTATCTTGTTCATACCCGGTGCTATTGATATTAAAGGTTTCCCCAAAAAATGTGTATGGTCAATATTTTGAGTATGATTGTATAAAACTGATATATATGTTTATATCTTGCGTAGCTGTATTAATTGTATTTAAATTCTCCATCCTTTCAATTTAGACAGATGGTATGCCTACAATCTGTTATGTAGATTAGATTTAGTTTGTCTTAAGTTTAATCTTAACATTGTTGATAATCCGATTTAAAATGTTGTATTTGTATTAAATAAATAGTGATGTATTGCGACATTTTTGTATTATTGCATGATTGATAGTATGAGGTAAATTTTACCACGTGAAATTTACATAGAAATCATTACGTAATTTCTACGTAGAAATTTAGACGTAGTTCTCACGTAGAAATTTGGACGTATATTTCACGAAGAAATAATTATGTAGATTGAACTACCACAGTTCACCAAAAATATACGTAATTTATACCTGTATAAGTTACATAGAATTCACATGTATACTACGTAGTCTGCCTTCTGGGGAGTTTCAAATGGCGCAGTAATACGATTATTTACAGGGTATTATTTACAAAACACCAGATAGATTTACACCAGAAAGAAAGTATTTCTGCACACTATCGGTAATATGATCAGATTTGATCAATAGTGTGCAGAAATACTTTCTTTTTCAACCGCAAATTAAACATAAGTTTTAATATCCTTTACCTTTTCCTGGTATAATCTAATACCAATCTACAAGTTTTAAGGATATCTTCTTCATTTATATTTTATAATCAGTATAAGTCTTAAATGAAAGCATTGGCTAGCTTCTTCTCCCATAATCTGTAGGATACCGGGTGTTGAAAAATAAATATAACCAGTTTACATTCTGAGCCACCATTAATAAAATATAGTTTTTTTTCATTTATTTATTTATATAAACATCTTTAGAGAAAATATTTAAATCAATATAGATGACATATGCTGCTTAAGGATAATTATATATATATATATATATATATATATATATATATATATGTGTGTGTGTGTGTGTGTGTGTGTTATGTGTGTGTGTGTGTGTGTTTGTGTGTTTTAGTATACATATAGATGCAACAGGCACAGAGCATCAACATATCTAAACACCCTTCGAGACCTATCCCCATAAATCTAAATCTATATACAAATACAATTATACATACATTAATCTAAATATAAAATGTTCAAATACCTCCACATATTGAAAGATGTATGCGTATTCCTATGCATGTGTCTGGTCTACTCATCAGACAAATATGTCACGCCCACAGGAAAGCGGCTACACGCACGCTACGTACAAAAAGCGGAAGCACGTAAAAATATACCATTTGATAACCTCAGCTCGCATCAAACACGTGCGTGTGCTTCAATGGTGACTTACTACATACATATCATAACTACTTTGACACCACAGTTTACATTCAAGAGCAATTTTATGTGGTCCAAAAGAAACCTTTATATAAAACATGTCGACATGACTTCAGCTTTATTCTGGGTTCGAATAACTAAATAAATCCTACCTATATGAACCATATATATCGATACACGTCCGACTGGTCTGGCGTCGAAGTTCTTCTCTAACCTAATTGAATATTTAAGCCTTTTATATACCCTCAGCGTGTTAACAAACATTACAGTTTGTTCATAACAAAGAGAATGTACACTAACTCAGTATGGACTCACTGAAGCGATTTAACTAAAATAAAAACAAAGTAGCAATACTGCACAATGGATTATTACTGGACTAGAACGAAATATCGTCTCAAACCTGAATAAATACTATGATTTACTCGAACCTAACAGCTAATCCTAACAGATACGTATGAAGAAAAAAAAAACACAGAAGACTTTCCGTTCTACATAGAACCAAGGTAATTGTCTCAGCTGATAATATATATATATACGAACTTAAAGATTATGAGATCATCATGCAGAAAAGAAGCTAAAGTACGAAAAATAAATTGGAAAAGCGAATAATGAAAATATAAGAATAATAACTAATCTATATAGAGTGACCAGATAAACCTAACCAGTAAGCTATAAAAACATAATATAATTACACACGAGTAATCAAATACCTGTGAATCAATACATATATATGCAGTATAATATAATTATTTCATTTCGAGAATCGGTTAACGATATGTTTGTTGACAGATGAACAATATTGTTCGCTTTAAATCAATTTCACCATCTGATATTTGGTTATGCATGTATGTTGTTAGTTTGCGCTCGTTTCGTGGTGCTATCACTACTATATTGTTGAAAATGAATCGTCGTTCGGGTGGTTTGTGGGGTTGTCGCATATAGCAGTCCGATCGGTAGTATTTTCTGATAGCAGTTAATTGTTCACCGACCTTGTAGGTGACGGTGATTCTATGCCGCGACGACGTAATCACGTTGCGTTTAGTTTGAGGGAATCTTTGACTGTTCGTAGGCTCGTGCTTTTTGGGAGCAAGTCAATATTACGGTTGCGTTTTTAGCAGTAATGTGACCCGTGTAAGTGCCATATAAGAACGCTGGATGACAAACAGTATCACACAAGTACTGTCTAACCTTAGGTCAGCCAATAGGAAAGGCCAAACATGATGATCTAAGACCGTAGTACATTTGGGCGCCCCTAGTTGTATTCGTTAAAACTGGAGTTAAAGAAACTTTGAGTGATTTTTATTTTCAGCATTGAAAATAAATTTGTATTTATTACCGTACAGCTGACATATATTAATTAGACATTATAAACTATTAACATTGGTACCATAAATAGTGACATCATCTGTGTAAGACAGCAAATGAAATGTTGCGGTCCAATAATAACCCCATAATAATTATATTGTAGCTGCAGTATCTTATTATTAACACAAACTTTGGTAACATGGTCGATAAAATACTGTCTTGGTGCATTTTTGGTGTACGAGAAAGGGTACTATTGGGTTGTCCTTTCCACTTAATAACAAATAGCATTAGATGAAAGACTGCTTACAAATAAGACACATTTTCTTTTGCTAAAACCATATTGAGTGTCGCTAATCTTAGCATCTGGTGTAACTCCAGTATTGTGCAGTCTGTTCTACTAATGGCTGTGGGTCGATAATTACCAGGATCATTCAGACAGAGGATGACCTTCTGTCAGACGAGAACAACCACACCGCTTCTTTATCTAGCAGGAACACATATATATGCTGGCGCATAACCGTTTAACCAGATCGGGGTCTACCTCAAATCACCTAGGCAACGCCAGGAGAATGTCTTCTTCTTAGCCAGAAGGGATAGTCGTGGACACCCAATATGGCTAGAATTTAAAAGTATTATCTTGTTTAGCGCATCGAGCATCTTGGGCAATTTGGATAGTAACTTAATTGAGAAACGATATATGATTAATCAATTTACGGAATGGGAGGAATCGTTTCTAATTTATACTGCAGGATATATTTATAGATTATATTACAATTGTCATCATACCAATGTAATACCGCTGAAGTAAGGAGGTCATTTCGTGTTGATTAATTATCACTCGTGCGACTAGAGCAGGTCATAGTAAGCATCGTATATATCAATAATTGGTGAATGGTGTTTAGCAGAGCTCATGAGACAATTTAACACTCATCGACTGAGTGAATGTCACTAGAAGATGTTAAATAAAAGGTGTTCAGTCAAGTCGGCTATTGTATTGCAGCGGGAGACAATCAGACCACAACATTCAATCGTCAATGGTATTTATTTGCTAACAGTCACAAATAACAATTGGCGTTAGGGTGATGTACTTTATTTGACTAATAATAAACAAATCCAATTCTACTTGTTACTAGTAATTTTTCGAACTAAGAGTAGTTGGTTATATAATTATTATAACATGTTTTTCTTTATCATTATCTCTTATTATCATATGTATCAAATGATTAACAAAACTAAATCTATTTATATATTAACTATTAATAAGTTATTAATTTATTAAGAAAACCTCACACAAACTTATCAATAAGTTATATCTTTACAGTGTTCACGAAAAAATAAATGAATTGCAACCATTGAGCTATGTATAAATCTCATCATAATGTTCAAACCCTACACTAATATTCAATATTTCACTCGGAAATGCGTTTGTAAATTGGTAAATGCGTAAATAACATAACAGAAGGTAGAATGAAAGGAGGGTGACAGAACTTCTGGTGCAGATTAAGGAGAAAATGAAATTCTTCAGGTTGAGTAGAAGCAGTTAATTATTTTATTATTTGATTTTCGTTTAATGTAATAGGCAATCTTTATTTCTTGAAATCTTTCAACATATGGAATTGTAATCGTTAATACTAATTAAACACATTGTTAGTAGGGCATTTGTTTACAATGAATAACAAGCTTAATTCAATTATTGAATTGTCGTCGGCAAAATAGGAATATATATATATATATATATATATATATATATATATATATATATATATATATGAAGAGCTCATTATGTCAACCTATCATGGATTATGTAGATGTCGCTAGAATATTAGTTATATGTTTACCATAGCAACCATAAAAAACTCATCTTAAACTTATTATTGAGACGGAATCGACGCCGGCTGAACGTAAATAGTGTGATTCTTTATCCTTAATGACCGTTTTATGATGATGACGATGATGATACTGATTGTAACAAACACAATCATAAACGTGGACATCCTTTTTTAATTAACCTTAAATGAACATCCTCATCGTGATTAACATCATAATATGTTTCCATATGGAACTTATACCTTACAATACCTGATCACAAACATATTTAATAATTTTGATTAGTTGACAACACAGTCGTTCTCTATGTCAAAGGGTGAAATTTGAATACAGTTAAAACAGCTGAAGTGGGTATTAAGTCGGATATAAATTATGCATAAAAAGGGTATTAAAAAAACCCATTTTTGTGCAGTTTTAGATAATGTCTATTGAAATATTTGATAATGACGGAGCTACCATAAATAATATGTTGTTCGTAAAGTCTGAAGTCGTTGCTTAAGATATGTATGATATAGGAAGATTAAATTAATAAAATACGGTATATCCGTTTTCTATAAGATTATTCTATAGGCATGAACATTTTTGTATTTTAATTAACTTTAGCTGCAACTAGCAGATGTGCATCTGCCGTAACAGATTATTGCAAATATTAATCCCTTTATATGCAGTAACATGCTGATGTATAGCATTTGAGGCTTTCTCGATTATTGCAACAGGCAGTGTAGTGATGACATGAATTAATTAAATCTGTACACACACGCTAAAACATTTGAGGTAAATTGATATAGATTAAACGAAATAAGTTATTAATATGCGTTTATAGATTAAGCTTAATCAAACTAACTGGTGAGACATTACACATGTCTCAGCAAGAAAAGTCGCCACTCTGGATTCAGTCCCCTGAAGAAACGTCCAGAGTTTGAATTCACAACCCAAACACAGCAAAATACGCGCACACGCACACACACACACACACACACACACACACACACACACACACACACACACACACACACACAAAAACTACATAATAAACACGATGTACTTGTTTATATATATATATATATATATATATATATATATATATATATATATATATATATATATATATACCACATTTGTCACTTCTCTATGAATTTTACATGGTATATATTGTACGATAATGAAAAGCTTAATACGTTCAAGCTAAATTAAATTACACTTAAAGTAACACATACAATCATTATTTATCTACTTCATGCTTAGTGCAAGCTTATTTCAATGTGTAGTGATAAGCCTTTTAATATCTTGTAGTAGTTATTACTGAGTTTTGTCATAAAAGTATGAAGTAGTTCATTTCAATATCAGTTGATGTATATGTTATAATAATTTCCTTCTTTTAATAGACAGCAAATATGAAGTGGTATCAGTAATTGCAGATACAATAACTGTGACCAAATTAAAAGCTATTATATGGAACAAAGATACTATCTCTTTCAGCTCGAAAGTGATATACAAGAAGCTACCAGAAAAGAAGAAGAAAAAAACATTTACTGAAACGTATAGAGCATTGAGGTAATATAATTCTGAAAGCTTCTTTCTTAACCAAGATGAAAGCACGCAAGTCACTCTATCTTTGAATGCGTTTAAATCCATATGTTATGGCTAATCTACACGAGAACTAGGCCTGGCAACATATATCCCTAGAGATGACACTCCGGCCAGAAGAATACGACCAGGCTGAGGCTGATGTGGGAAGATGTAAATAATAGAAGATATCATTGTTGGTGTCACAATAAACAGTTTAAGGTTATAAGATAGAAAAAATCGTAATCACCATTCATAATTGTTTATTTTAACACATTAATCCTTAATAAATAGATATTACATAGTTTTAAAAACTGTAATGTATAATGTTTAATTTTATATATATATATATATATATATATATATATATATATATATAGGTGCGACTACAGGCCTTAATTGGCTTAGACGTAGTGAGTCAAGTACATCGCTTGTCTCCAATGCATCAAGCAAACCGAGAGGATACAATGAGAGATTCCGTTACCCGGGCAAACAACGTAAGACCACACGTCCTAAGCCAGTTAACGGAACTCGCACCGTGCTCGCGGGATGATTCAAAGGAGCACCTGCACCTAGCAGGGATATTTCGTATGCCGAGTCAAGAAAGACAGCTCGGATGATGTCATGAAAGACTATATTGTCACATATAGTATCGAAGTAAGGTCAGTTGAACGTATATCGAGTGAGAAAATGCCACATTTAACAGTTTTAGAGTAGAAATTAGTGTAGATGATTTATCTAAAGTACCAGATCCAAACTTCCGGCCCACTGGTGTATGTGTTAGAAGGTTCTATGTGCCAAGGGAATCTAGGCAGGCTGCCAATCATGGTAGTAACACTTAGTAACTGTGATGGAAAAATCCAACAAAACACTGTAATTGCATCATGGAATAGAAGAGGTTATGAGGATAGCCGTATATGATAAGCGTTCTGCGGAATGTTGATGTATTGATCATACAAGAACATTGGTATTATGAGAATGATCTTAATTCCTTAGTTCATTCAATGGATGATATACACGTGCATTGGACATCTGGTATGGATCCTAAATAACTAGGTGCATGGTTGATGGTGGCGGTGAGATCGTGTAGAGTAAGCATATAGATGTAAATTTACACTAGCTGATGTTGGTAATATTAGATGTAGAGCTGTTATTATGGGATTTCCCGATCTGACCAAAGTATTATTATTCAATGTATATATGCCATACGACACAGAACAGGAAAACACTCAATTATATGTCGATGTACTAACTAGAATTAACCATATTCGCAATAATTACCCGGACATATGTAACATTATCATTGAAGGTGATTTTAATACCGATTTGACTCGTATTAATTCCTTACATACTATCTCTCTCATGTATTATTTACCCCACGAGGGTGTTTTATTATGTTCTAAGTGTGTTGAAGATAACGTTTTGTATCCATACGAAAATAGTTTTACTGGCGGCAGGTCGAAACTTGACATGTTTATTGTGTCTGAGAGTCTCGCTAGAAATGTTAGTGGCTATTTCGCGATACACGAAGGTGATCATTTGTCGGACCATAGTCCTATTGTCAGGAATATTAAATTAAATGTGCAATGTTCCCTGTCTGAAAAAGTGTATTTACTAAGAAAGCGTCATGGAAAAAAGCCGATGAGATTGATATTCTATCGTTGTGCAAACTACTTAATAAAGATTGCCGTACCGTTATGTGCAGTACACCGTAAAATATGTTCTATAACGATAAAGATATTGATCATTGTTATAGTGCTATAATAGCTTCATATATAAAGGCTGCATCTAGAAGTATCCCAACCACCAGTAAGCCAAAAAGAGCAAGCTGGATTGATCATATAAGGCATTTCAAGGATCAATCGATTTTTTGCCACCGTATTTGGCTTGACAATGGATGTTCGCATCATGGTTTAATTTCTGATATGAAGCGTAAAACTTATGGAAATTATAAACAGGATTTAAAATTTGTTAAACGGAACCAATCCGATATGAGGGCTGCAAGATATGGCAACTGCCCTACAGAACAAAGATAAACGGCAATTTCTGGTGTGAAAGGAAGCGCATAAATAATAAGGATTCCTTTTTACCAAATATTGTTGATGATGCCGATGGTGATAAGGATATTGCCAAAAACTTTGCCAATAAGTATAAACGCTTTTATAATAGTGTATCATACGATGTCAACGATATGAATGTGGTACGCAATGAGCTGGAGAAACATATTGCCAGCTCCTGTAAAAGTGATGCATGCAAAGGGGTCGCACGCTATCAATGTAGATGATGTAACAAATGCTATTCTGAGGATAAAACCCCATAAACCCTCATCTTGGTCACCCAGTTGGTATTGATATGTTAATTATATTGCCATACGGAACGCCATGCGAGATTTGATTAATAGGAAAATGTTCAGCGATGGATAAGTAATACTTAAGAAGTGTATATGAAAATAAGGATAAGTACGTAGGTAATGGCGTTTTGCTAATGGAATATTGACTACGGAGCTATGCAGTAGCGATATATGTCACGTTATTGATTTTATATGCACTGGTTGATGCCTGTTGCGTTTCATTTTGTGGATATTGTGTAGATTTTGACTACAAATTATTATCCTGTATACCATTTAAGTACAAAATAAACTATTATATATATATATATATATATATATATATATATATATATATATATATATATATGGATATACACATCATATATATCATATGTGTATGAACATATCCATCGTGGTCGATTTTACAAGTAGCTATTAGCTTTACACACTCGAACGATAAATGACCTTTTCTCGGAGAGTTTAATGAATATGAGAGCTGTTTCGTGTCAGTGTGTGAACTGTATTGAAACAAACGGAATTTATGACCAGTACCATGATGAATGATTGTTCATTATACTTATATAAAAGACCCATTTTTAGTGTTTTGTCGACATTGTGTGTTTTAGGGATTTTTTCTTATATGAGTGAAATTAAATTTTATAACGGGAATCAGATAGAAACGGAAATCGGGAAGAAAAAAGCCAAAGAAAATGGAGAACAGATTGCATTTGGTGAAAAACTTATCACTAGAAACGTACCAGTGACTGCTAATATATCTAGTGCAGACCCTACACGTATTACAACGAGGTGGCAACAATCAGAAACCGTTGCTCGAGTAAGCGTTGATATTGGTGAAGATGACATTGGTGAAGACAGCATTGTCGAATTAACTATTCCCATACGTAATGCAACTCAGCCATTTGTGCCAGATGAGCCAGACGTCGGACAGAACGGGACAAAGCTTATAATCTACTGGAGTGAACGTCCGAGAAATGATATCGTACGATTTTACGATCGCGATAGAACTGGCTTCGCCGAATTCTCGAACTGTAAGTGGTCAAACTGCGAACTATCTCGTGACCGACGACGCGTACGGGAAGCGACCGTCATAGTATATAGACAGTACGACCCGTATCCCGACTGGCCTGCAGTCAGGTTCTCTAATCAGACCTACGTCCATCTGCTGTCAGATCGACCGTGTGCGATTCACTGGTGGCTGCCAAAGTTTGACGACCGCATTAACCTGACCTTGAACTATAGGCGTGATGCCGATATACCTCATCATAAGATCGCGAGGAAGAAAGATCATCCTGCCGAGAAGAAATACGTGCCCGTATTCCGTTGGGAGAATAAAACCAAGTCAATAGTGTGGGCTGTCAGTGACTGCCAGACCGCTTCGAAACGTGAGGATTACGTCGCGGAATTGTCTAAGCATATCGATATAGATGTTTATGGCAGCTGTGGCAGCCTAACATGCCCTCGGGAACAACAGAATCAGTGTTCCGAAATATGGGAAAAGAAATACAAGTTTTACTTGGCCTTTGAGAACAGCATCTGCGATGGTTACATCACGGAAAAGTTTTATCGTACGCTGAGTCTTGAATTGGTGCCCGTTGTTTTTGGTGGGGGTGATTACGTAACTGCCGGACCACCGCATTCGTATATAAACGTGAGAGATTACGAAACACCGAAGGATTTAGCCGAGTATCTCCACGAGTTGGCCAAAGACAAGCAGAAGTATTATGAATACTTCCGCTGGAAACAAATCTACGTGATCAGGCCAAATATAAACAGAAGCTGCAAGCTTTGTGAAGTGGCTCATAACATCGGGAGATGGTCCAGACCAGCTCGCCATGATTATAATATGTGGTGGATGAGCAAGTGTCACAACAACCTTCTTGATCGGATGAGAAGGCGAGGAATGTGGTAACGCGTACTCAAGCGCCGAAATACCCGGACTCATACCCATAAACGCAGACATGTATGGGAAGACTTATAGGCAATCGTATCATATAACAACAGATGTATAACCTTGAGTATACCTGTACGTTGTTTGATCTGTCATTACCTTATTCACTTTGGTCCATTAGCCTATCTTATGGACAAAAGTGGCCGTAAAACATCAAAAATGTCAAACAAACATCCGCTATTACCTTGATATCTCGATATCGGATATACGGAATATAAAGGTATTGGCTGATTAAGTATTGTGGGCTTGCTTTGATATGGCAATGTATGGAAACTACCTGTTCATAAGTGCTGTGTTACATCAGCAATATATATGTATGATGGAGTCACTACCAGTATAAGGCAGTTATAATAATGGTCATCTTACATTTTTCGAGAAATAACAATACCGTGTATTTGTGGTCGGTCGTGTCGAATATTTAGTGAGCCCCAAAAGTAATGAAACAAAGAAAAACATCCAGCATGCATAGGCAAGCTAGGATTTGAACCCCTGTTCCGTAACTCTGTGGCTACCCGCGCTACCAGTCAATAGTTCACTATGGGCTTGTTCTATGAAGCTGTTTAGAGCGCCATGAAGCGATTGGTGATAACATTTTCATTAAGTGCTTACATATTGAAACCTAATAGTATTAATAACATTATTAAATGAATTATTTTGTACCACCATATTTCAGGCAGCTTTTTCATTATGATACCGAGGCCACAGCCAACCTCGTATTTGTTTAATGTTCGAATTTAAATCAGGATAATAATAGACACTTTCCATGACGCATGCACAATTTGTGTTCTAGACATATAATGCGTTTTGCGGGTTACTGAAACCGTGTACATAGTGAATTAGCAACAGAACAACGAATGTACTCGTTCGTAAATTCACGATTTCTTTCCATTCACACGACCAGATTAACTTACAATATTTTGTTGCAGTTCCACAGAATGTATATCATGTTAAATATAACACTTTACTGGTGTTATTCTCCTTTTCTCACAGATTCTTTGTAAGAAAAGTCAACTTTCATCACCCGAAATGACCGAAGTTGTGAGACAATGACTGGCGCACTGCAGTTCAAATAATCTTTAAATATCTGATTACGAAAAATATGAAATCAAACATCAGTAACACACAATTATCTCTGATTTCTAATTTATACAAAAAAACTTTGGTTCTCACATAATAACACAA
Source organism: Paralvinella palmiformis (assembly GCA_025642065.1). Lineage (NCBI taxonomy): Eukaryota > Metazoa > Annelida > Polychaeta > Terebellida > Alvinellidae > Paralvinella > Paralvinella palmiformis. Next base: position 51,678 of record JAODUP010000440.1, on the reverse strand, counting down.
CTATCACAATTTGGAGCGTTGTTTTTTCAGACCCGACAACGGGATCAATGAATATTCATTTTCTTAACGCCTGTCCGATGTCCAGGTTTATTGATTTAAATATTACGTATAATAATTAATAGAGGATGGACTGTGAAACTAAAGCTACATATATCACCATATTTAAAGTTGATGGTATTTTATTTATTTGGTGAAAGTCGGTCTAATATTATCGTCAATCGTGAAGACCAGCACAAAATATACAAATGTATGAGTGACAAATACGACACGTTCTAAACAACAGCTGTACAAAACGCAAAACGTCTCTAAATAAATCTCTTTTTAGTGGCAAAATATAGATTGTTGATGAAAATAACTCAGTGGGTACAATAGACAGTTTATCAATATTTGAATTTGTTTGTACCCTCTGTTATTTCGCGATCGGTACAAATAACGTATTTAGTCAGGCGGTTCAACGTCCGCTAGCAATAATTAAGCATACAAATGTCGAAACTTGTACTCGGATCTGGGGAACGCGACCCACAAGCGGAGTTCCGTTGGATGGCGTAGTCGTCGCGGAAATCGTCTATTAAGCATCAATGTCAGTTTGATTTCAGCGGAGAATATGTGCTAATATTGATTTCAGAACAAATGCAGCACAGTACTGTCATTATTATAAGCACAGTACTGTAAATAAATATCAAGTTATTTCTATATATGTGCAGAACTGGTACAATAATAATAACTACGTGCACATCTAAAGTTAGTTAACAATTAACCTTGCAATGTAGCAATGAACAGTGAATATGTTTAGTTGCACTCGTTTTATCAATATAAAATTATTGTCATAAACTAGTCTCAAAATTAAAACAACAAAATATAACGTGTCCTTATCGTACACAATATAACTGTGTCGAGTCCCAGTGTCCGTTAGCTATAATTGTGTACACAGGAACAGCAACGCCCAGACAGGTATATGCGTAAAGGAACCGGTTTACTGTGGGAAATACCATTTAAGGAAAAGATACCTTTAAAATTTATATTGGACTGTTCGTATGCTCGTGGTTTGAAGCAAGTCAGTATGGTGACTGGGATTCTGGCTCTAATGTGTACCGTGTCCGTGCCATATAACAATGCTGAATGACAAACAGTAGTAGACAAGTGTTGTAAGGAGCCTACTTCGCGACGAAACCCAGAAACTAGAATAACAATCAGTGGACATTGTGTTACTCACTCGACCGTATTACTGATACTCTTTGTCAGTTGAGTAACTGTTTATCATGTTTTATCTTAATTATGACCCCGTTAATGTTCTGACAATGTTGTCATGGTTCTAAATGTTCATTATGTGTATGTGTGCATGTATATATATATATATATATATATATATATGTGTGTGTGTATATATATATATATATATATATATATATATATATAACTATGTATATATAAACTGTCTGTATGTGTGCGTGTGTGTGTACGTATGTATGTATGTATGTATATATGTGCGTAATACATGCAGATGTATATGCATGCAGACGCACGAGTTTCGAAATATTTATACACAAGTATTTGTATTCAGAACTTGCACGTTTGTTGCTCGGATGATTAGTTATGTGTGCGTAATATTGGATGGGCATGACACAAAAGGAAAGGTTTGAACTGTCTATCCTAGCAAATTGAACCCATTTACGTAACATTTTCTATTATTCACGCAGGGGCGTCATGATATTTGTCATTGCTTGTCTGTCCACGTAAAAATATTAACATTAATGTAAAATGCATACGCATTCTGTCACATTGTGACATTATCCATCATCGGCCCAATTATAGATTTAACTTAGTGTTTACTGTACGGTATGCTTATGCCTTTTACTGTATTATTCCTGTCATATATTAGAGTACTGCCAGCTAAGTGGATGAACTATGTTCACTCCTTTTATCCACCTGATATGTACCTAATTGTAAATTGTAATTTCGGATGTATCGAAAGTGCGTCAGTAAGGAACTATATTTATCTCTTAAACCTTGTCATCACCATTCTGACATGTATGTTAACATTGTCGACCGACTGCTGGGGTGTATTTTTTGTTTTCTATGATCCACCATGAATGTATCTATTAATCTGTACAGGGTACGCATTGGTATGTGAAGTCTCCATGATACGAGACAAGAGACGCCTCACGTGACATCTCAGACTGAGCATAGCGCAGCATTCTGTATAAATATCATCTTGATTCTGTTACTGTTGTTACCGGGTGATGTACATCCTAACCCTGGTCCCAATCGCTTAGAAAATCAATTGACATATGTCATATAAATGCTAGGAGTCTGAGAACTTATGATAATGAGACGTGTTCATTTCTCAAATTTGAAGAAATCGAATCGCATGTGATACATTCTATGAAGTCAGACATTGTTTGCATCAGCGAAACATGGTTGGACAATTCCATACCTACTATAGCAGTTGATATCCCAGATTATAACATTTACAGAAACGACAGAAGTCGTGATGGGGGAGGGGTGGCGGTTTATGTCACTAGTGCTGTTGTTGTCAAGCGCAGACTAGACCTTGAACATAATGACTGTGAGAGTGTCTGGTTAGACATCTTAACAGACAGAAAATATATTATGTTAGGTACTTATTACCGACCTCCCGTATCACAGGGTAATCGCAGCAACACTGTTGATAACTTTATTAATTGCATGCGACACTCCTGTCCGCACTGGAACAACAACCACTCGAACAGTGAAATGGGACGTAAACTATATGATACGACAAACACATATAGCCTGAATCAGGTTATTACTGAACCCACTAGATATGACACAAATGAACAACATATACTTGATCTCATGATCACGGATTCACACTGTCTCCTGTCACATGTGTCAGTCACTCCACCCATTGTAAATATGGACCACTGCGTTATAGCTTGTAGTCTTGCCTTTGATTTCATTAATAACAAGAATTACTCTCGTAAAATATGGGACCATAAAAAGGGTAATTATGAAGGACTAAATGCAACTCTGCACAATAATATGCACACAGACATATTTAATGAACCGAATATTGACCAAATGTTTGAGAAATTTAAAACTGTACTATTCCAATGTGCATCATACTTTATCCCGGATCGAACAATAACTATTCGACCATAGGACAAACCATGTATAACATGTGAGCGTAGGAGGGCTGATCCAATTAGAAATAGATGGCACCAAACTTTCCAGCGTACACGTAGCCCATTTCATTATGAAATTTTCAGGGAGAGGAGACGTGACGCAAAGTTCATACGACAAGCAGCCAGGATTGAATATCATAATAAACTCATGACAAAGCTAACATGTGACCTTATACACCCGAAAGATTACTGGAAAACTATTAAGTCTGTCATGGGTGCTAAGGTGAAACCATCGATAGGTACAATGGTAACAAATGGAAATGAAATAGTTAATACAAAAACTAAAGCAGATTTACTTAATCTGTATTTTGCCACACGATCAACTTTGAATGACATTCCACGTGCATTGCCACCTCTCTCTCTCTCTCTCTCTCTCTCTCTCTCTCTCTCTCTCTCTTATATATATATAATATATATATATATATATATATATATATATATATATATGACCACGCCTCACAGACTGGAGAGTGTTACGACATCTTCAGCAGAAGTGAATTACCTCATTTCCATCTTAGATATTTCTAAGGGTAATGGTCCTGACTTACTCAGCGCCAAACCTTTACAAAGTACTGGTGCAGCAATTGGAGGAACTATTAGTAAGATTTTTAACTTGTCATTTGAAACTGGCAAAGTTCCACAAACATGGAAAGAAGCCAACGTCACTCCTGTGTTCCAAAAAAGGGGAACGTCATTATGTGAGTAACTACAGACCCATATCACTACTATCTATTGTCGGCAAGTTTCAAGAGAAAGTTGTTTTTAAAAGATTATATGACTTTTGTGAAAAACATAAGCTTTTCACATGGCGTAATTCATGGTTTAAGCCCAATGACTCCGCCATGAATCAGCTCCTCACAGTAATACCTCAAATTTATAATTATCTCAAACACGGGAGTGTTGTAAACATAGCCTTTTTAGATATATCAAAAGCTTTTGACAGGGTGTGGCACATTGGACTTCTTCATAAACTGAGAACTCTCGGTGTTTGTGGCAGACTCATTGGTTAGCTGTCTAATTATCTATTAATATAGAAAACAGAGAGTCGTCATCAATGACAGAAGCTCCGATTAGATCATAATCGAAGCTGGGGCCCCCCAGGGATCAATAATTGGTCCATTATTGTTCCTAATTTATATAAATGATATAATATATAACATAAGATCAGATTTATATTTGTATGGGGACGACACCATCCTTATGAGAGTTGTGACCGACCCCTTAGAGGACCCCAAAATCATGAATAATGATCTGGAAATGCTTAATGCTTGGTCTAAGCAATGGACTGTTAAATTTAGTCCTGCCAAATCAAAACAATTAATTAATACCAGGAAACCAGCAAGGATCAATTATGCCAAGCTTCAGCTCGATGGAACTGAAATAAAGGGTGTTAAAACACACAGCCACCTTGGTATGATATTCACCGATACATTCTCCTATGAGAGTCATATTCGAGACAGAGGATTTACAATTCCTACCTTAAATACTTTAGTTAGGTGTAGTCGTATTATTCCAAGAATTGTAAAGGAAAATATATACAAAACCCTAATTAGACCAGTCATGTCATATAGCACTTATGCAAGAGCTTTAGTGGCCACCTCTAAAAATCCGTCGCAACTATCTTAAACTTTGCCAGTTGCACAAGATTTTTTGTGAAGCATGTCCTCCATATGTCAATGATCTGCTTCGCCTTGAAAGATCTGTCGGACAATACGAGCTTCGAAATTATAGCAAACTGAAATTGTTCCGAATACGTTCTGAGACATACAGGAAATCATTTCTGCCATCCTCAACGAGATTATGGAATAGTCTCACACCTGATCTACGCGCGTATACATCCCATAATGCTTTCAAAGAAGCCTTGAAGCGAGACATCTTCCCAAAGCCAAACCGACTCTTCTCTTACTGTTCAGGATAAGGACTTGTCAATCATGCAAGGCTTATAATGGGACTTAGTGCCATAAACCAGCATAGGTGGAAATATAATTATATACATGACACTGCATGTCATTCTTGCAATCACAGACACGAAGATGTAGTTCATGTTTTCTTGAAGTGTCCCACATATCAAGCGTCCCGTAAAAACCTCATGCAGTCGGTAAGTATCTTTGTTGGTGACATCCTTGCGGCCATCCATCACCTACAAACACGAAGAGCCAAAGCAACACTAATTAATATCTTGTTACGTGGGGATGACCTGCTGGATGGTGCCACGAATAGAGCACTATTTGACTCTGTTCAGAATTACATTATCTTGTCAAGGAGGATGACAAGGTTTTGAATACCAATCAACATAAATCAGCACAACTTCCAGTGGGAGAGGGTGGGGTGAATAAATGATGTATGAATGAGAGGAGATACATTTGTTGCTGCATGGCATTGTAAATCCTCTGGAAATAAATCACGTTTAAATAAAAATTAATTTTAAAAACAAAAAGTGTTGTTTAACTTCACATCAGCCACTAGGAAATGTCATACATAATTATCTAAATCGGTAGAACACTTAAGCTCTTAAACCAGTTTTTTCAGCAATCGTGCATTTTATTTTCAGCATTGAAAATCATTTGACACTTATTAACGTAAGCATGGGATATATTAATTAGGCATTGTAAACTATTAAGATTGGCATTATAAATAGTGAAATCATCTGTATAAGCAAGAAGTTGAAATGCTGCGGTCCAATTAAAACACCATAATACTTATAGTGTAGCTGTAGTAGCTTATTAGCAACAAAAACCTTGCAAATAAAGGTAATAAAATACTGTCTTAGTGTGTTATCTGCATAATAGAAAAGGTTCTGCTGAATCGGCCTTAAATGTTTAGTAACAACAACATTAGATAAAAGACTGCTTGCAAATGAGGCACCTTTTCCCTTGCTAAAACCACATTGAGTGTCGATGATCTTTGCATCTGGCGTAATTGAAGTATCATGGATGATGATGATTGGTGTTTTACGGCCACTTTTGTGCACAAGGTAGGCTAAATGGGCCGAGCGACTTCCAAAGGTAATGAGACGAAGTGAAAGACGAAACAACCTTCAGATATGCCCACGCCGGGATTCGAACACGGGTGGTAGTGATCTGTGGTCCAGCACGCTAACGCTAGACCACGGAGGCACCCATCAAGTATCATGGAGTATGTACTACTGATGGTGGTTATGATTACATTTGATAATTACAGGGTCATTCGGACTCAGGGTGCCATTCTGTAAGACGGGAACAATTACACCACTTCTGAAGATGGTACGAACACATATATATGCTTGCGCATAAACGCTTAACCATATCCTGGTCTAGCACATTTAATCTAGATACGCCAGCAGTATGCCTTCTTCTTAGTCAGCAGGGATAACCCTAGACACCAAATATGGCAAAATATTAAAGGTATTGGCTTGCGCATCTAGCATGTTGGATAATTTGGATAGTAGCTTCGTTGAGAACTGATATATGAAAAATAACGGTCTGAAATGGGAAGTAGCTTGTCTAATTGTTACTGTAGGATATATTTATAGATTAAATTACAATCGTATTTGTACGAATGTAATCTCCCTTGAAGTGAGATCATTTCGTGTTGATTGATTATCACTCGTACGGTGAGAGCAGGTTAACATAAGGGTCGTATATATCAACAATTGGTCGTTGATCTTAAGCAGAGGTCATCAGACAAAATAACATTCCTCGACTGAGTGAACGTTATTTGAATATGTCAAATAAAGATCTGTTTTCCTTCGGAAACAAGACTTGGATTGCTGCAATAAGATAAGTAAGAGACTTTAAGCAAAATTGTTCAAAATTTAAAACAAAATCATTCACTTTGGTTCTGGAATGACTTGCCCAGTTTTAATATTAAGCCATAGGTGTACTTATTTCTCAGTGTTAGATCTAGTAGGTTTAATGTTTGACATTTCACGCCAAACATCAACCGTTGTCTTAGCCGTAGCATTGATTCCCGGTTAAGAGATATTAATTATTAGCCTCCCATTCCTTTTTTCTTGCTGTATATATCGAAATATTCCCTCTCTGTCATCGCCGAAGCATCTAGTGTGTTATTCGATAATTGTAGACTGTTTCTGGAAGTTAGTTATCCGCGGCAATTAATATTTCATCAAAGTTAGATTTTCTTATCCATGTTTTCAGACAAGTCAGCTATTTTAGTACAGCGGAGACAATAATGTACAAATCTAATTCTACTGTTATAAATAATTTTGTAACTAAGAATAGTTGGTTATATAATTATATTATAGCATGTTGTTTCTTTATTAATATCTTATTATCATATGTAGCTAAATCTATTTATTTGCAAACTATTAAAACTCCCTGAAAGCTCCAATGTAATAAGTTATTAATTAAGTAAGAAAACCTTACACAAACTTATCAATGCGTTATAACTTTACAGTGTGGATGAACAAATGAATGAATTGCAGCCATTGAGCCATGTATAAATATCATCATAATGTTCCAAGCCTACACTAATATACAATATTCTACTCGGAAAAGTAATGAAAATTGTAACATTGAAAATGGGTAAATGCGTAAATAAAATAACAGAATGCATAATCGTTATGTTAGAAATGTTAATAATTGTCACTTTTTATATAGCATCAACTGTATTTTTGTCTTAATTGAGACAATGCGCCAAAACTGAGTTAGAGAATGACACATTCTAATCTTGAAGAATTGATGCAGAATTTAAAAGACTACATAACTAAATGACTAAATTACCATAGAATCAACAATTTGATTTTTGTTTAATATAATATGTAATCTTTCCTTTTTTTAATCTGTCAGCATCTTGAATTTTAATCGTTAATATTGGTTAAAGATATTGTTAGTGGAGACACTTGTTTAGCTAGAATAATAAGTGTATTTCCAATATAGAGTTGTAAACGACAAAATAAGAAATGTTATATATATATATATATATATATATATATATATATATATATATATATATATATATATATATATAGTTCATTATGTCAACCTATATTCGATGTGTATATATATCTAGAACATGTGTTATTTGTTCACTATAGCAACCATTAAAGAACATGTTTTAAAATTAATATTGAGACGGTCCAGACGCCCATTGAACAAGAAAGGTTTTAATCCTTTTCCTTGATGAACGTAACATGATGATGACGATGAAGATTATTATTGTGTTATTGGAATGAAATATCCAAGGTAAATATAGGGATCCACGCGTATCCAATTTTTTTCCACTGACTTTCCCACTGACCGGTTTAACAATCGGCTATTAAGCATATAAGATCCCATACTTCAGGCCCCTGGCATTCCTACTTTATTGGTTAGGAGACATCTGTTCGACGTTTGTCAGATGTTCTGGTCGATATTTATTCGGTTCTATCAGTTAAGCTTATATCATTGAATATATTAGTGGTGTAGTTGAACCGATCCGAGGCAACAGCTGGCAAGAAATACTCTTTCCTCTTGCAATGACTGAGCCATGCGCAGTATATTCCCGCCGGTGATTGGGAAATTCCTTCTTTTACTCTCGGCCGCTTCTTTGGCAACGCTGTTTTGGCATTTATATAGTATTAGTTCGTATTATTGGAATACCGGATACCAACGTGTTAACTGGGAATACGAAGCAGTTAAAGAATACGTCCATGAGGACAATTGTGTCAACAGAACAGAATTAGAATATCGGAACGGTGAAGCAAACATAACCGCATATTATAATATTCAGTCGGCCGTTTCGAATAAACGGAAATCTGATCGCGTTAATAAGACCATTTCTGATATTCAGGATATTTCTATATTATCTCCACCTGCTTTGACCAAACATACAGGTAACGTCGGTAATTTGGAGAATACAACCAAGTTAATACTGTTCTGGAGTAGACGTCCAAAACAGGACATCATCAGGCCATACGATCGCGTTACAAATGACTCGGATCAGTTTAAGAGATGTCCCTGGTCAAACTGCGAGTTCAGTCGGGAGAGAGGGCGAGTGCGTAAGGCAACCGTGTTAGTCTATAGGCAATATGATCC